>CM046035.1:87424191-87651376 GCA_025215565.1 Flaveria ramosissima
GATTGCCCATAATAGTGTCCGCACCGCGAGTCCGTGACTAATTATTAAGTTATATAATTTATTACAGTGACACATACCGGATGAATAAATATATTGAAAGTTGTGGTTGTTGAAAAATATGACCATCTTATCATGTTTAAGGAAACCATGACTAATTAAGTTATATATTTTATTACAATGACACAAACCAGATGAATATAATATATTGAAAGTAATAGTTGTTTAAATATATGACCATCTTATCATGTTTAAGGAAACCATGACTAATTAAGTTATATATTTTAGTAGAATGAGATTGATTTGAATTGACATTTATATATTTTATTTGTTATGTTGCTTGTAATCGTATCTGTAATACTTATGTCACACCGAGATGTATACATAAAGACATTATCACATTATACACTATATTACCCTATATTAAAATGTAACGTTAAAGAGTCTTTTTAGCTAAGTATCATTCTACAACCAGTGTTGTGCATGATACAACATACTTCTGAGCGTTTTTTTGTTTTACACTTAAATTACTTTTATGTTATGTTCCTGAGTTTATTTAAGAAGAAAAAAGAAATTGAAGTGAAAGGAAAGAAAAAAATCAGTTGTGTTTTAGAGTTTTGTTTTTTATTCCAATAAAATGAAAGAAAAACAAAACAAACAAAATTATGTTTTCAAGTTCATTTAAGTAGAGAAAAAAATAAAATAGAATGAAGAGGAAGGCTAAATTCAATCAATCCAAACTAAAAGGAAGTAGAGAGAAAAGAAAATAAAAGAAAAAAAATAAAAAAAGTTAAAAAAAGAAGAAAATAAATGATCTCATTTCTCTTTATTCTTTAAGTAAACTCAGGAATTAACGTTATGTTAAATACAAATTAGGGTTTGATGGGTGTGGTTAAGCAAAACACTTGAGAGAAAGGCCACTCGAGTTCAATACCCCCCTCTCCCCCCTACTGTTTCTTTTACTCCCTCCTTATTTTGTTTTGTTTTTATTTTTTCTTTTAATCTTTATTTTGTTACTTAGTCTTTTTATTTTTTACTCCTGTCATGTAGCAACTATTTCAGCTAGTTTTTATAGTCAAAGTGATACATGTTATGATGTTTTTGTGTTTGCATTTATTTTTTTTACATATTATTTAATTTATGTTAATTTCCATTTCGTAGTTGTTGTGTTTGTGGAGTTTTTTAGCCTTTCTTTTGGTTCTTATTTTTTGTGTAGGGGTGATAATCCGTTACAAACTTACAGTGTGGTTGAGATTAGGCCTCGTTGTGAAGTTCTCTGCATCGTACATAGAGAGCATTCATTGTTAAATAATCAAACTCAACTTATTATTGAAAATAATAAAAACTAGTAATTGTAGTGACGGAGTTGTTAGAAGTGTACATTTGCATATTACGGGTGAATTTGAAACTTAGTTACAAGTCTGTGATTTTAAAGTCTGTAATGATTTGCTTCAAAGACTCATTAGAATCCCCCCTACGTAAAAATTTCTAAAGTAAAAAACAAAGCCGAAAAAACATGGAAAACACATCAAAAGCTAGAAAAGTAAAGAAAAAGACTAAGAAAATCCTTAACAAAAACGTGAAAAAAACCAGAAAAATAAAAAAACTTATGAAAAGTTGTAATAAAAAATAACATAAATAAATATATAATTAAAAGGAGAAAAAAATTAAGATAATATAAACAAAAAGAAAAAACTAACTTTTTGTAAAAAGGTCTTAAAAAGAGATTTAACATAGAAGAAATACAAAAATGTCGCTGGAAATAACGATAACTATAAAATGACCCCCAAAAGATATTGACAACCCTCAAAGGATTTTGACACCAACTCCAAAAAAAATCAATTTAAGATTTTAAAATTTTACAAATATAAGCCTATTATAAACTAATTAACACATATTTTAAAATTTTCTTATAAACCCAACAACTATTTAAACAATAAAGTTTATTACTCCGTTAATTCCTCTAAATCCAATCATCTAAATACCAAATAGCTGTTCTAAAAAAATTAAACTCATTGAAGCAATGAACCAACCATAAATAAATTTAACCTAATGGTTAATAAACAATTCAATAGTTGGATCGTTATTATAGCCCCAAGGCGCCCCAACTGCCTAGTTGTCGCACAATACTTTTTGTTGGAGTCGCTTACTGTCGGCCACCGCTATGTTCGTGGTTACAACCCCGCTAATTTTGTTATATTGATAAATAATTATTTTATTAATGCTTTATAGATGATGTAATGGCTAGGTTTTAAAGATATTTTTAAAACCTATAGAAAATAACTTTAGACACATTATATTTTTATTATACATTTCTAATGACAAATGTCATATTTTTTTTTACGTATTTTGACATTTGATTTGGTTTTTATTGGTTATTATGTGACCCGAACCGACTCCAAAACTAAAATTACAGAATTTAACAATATACAAATGTTCATAAAAAATTACGACCCACATGGAAATTTTTTCCAAGTCCACCACTCTAAACAAAAATCAAGTGAGAAACCAATTATAAATCCATAATGATAATGCAAATGCAAGTAAGGTGATTTTTGACAATAAAAGTAAAATTAAAGTAATAGCTTTATGTTATGGCCGCTCCCGGATTAGTCAAAGTATCATTAGTCATTGTTAGCATCAGTTATTACTAGTCAATCATAGTTTATTATTATTGAGATTGAGATTAATGTTTGATTCCTACAAGTTGAATCAAATTTCGACAGTTTTTTATACGACACAAATCCAAGTTTATTTAGTGATACCTAATGTCAAACCTGAACCCTTCAACTTGTCATCAGTGATCAAATCGATTCGCTCTTTCATCTCTTCCGTCAAATAGTTCTTCCAATCTCCAACCTTTCCTTTCCTGAAGAATTCTTGATTCTCCACCACCACCTTTGTTGTGAACTTCTGACCACCACCGCCGCCCTTATTAACCTCCAAGTTACTTAAATTCTCAAAGCTACACAACTTCACAATCTCCTCCACCACCCCTTCATCTTCTTCCTCCGGCGTAAATGACATTCCCATGAACGCCGCCAACTTCTTCAGCTCTCGTGTCGGCTCCATCTTCATATCTTCATACTTCAAAAACAAGATCTTGTCCGGTGACTCCTAATAAGAGACATATATAGGTAGCAACCAATGTGGTCAGTTATTTAACATTGAAAAGGTCATAAAGAATTAAAGTGAATGAACACTTTAACAAAACTGTGTGTTTAAATTGCCCTTTCACTAGATTTTAAAATAATCTACATATTTGATCATTCGGTGTAGAATTTTTCTATACAAGTTCATCGAGCAACATGGGCGGCCCTGAGAGGGTGGGCGACCGCTCAGAACCCGATCATTTCGGGGCCAATTTTTTTAAAAAAAAACTTTAATATTATATATGTATGTATATTTTTTAAAAGAAAAACTACAGGGCATTAAGAAAATCCTTAACAAACTCAATGACAATTTAATTATTTTAGTCTATTGTACCTTAGGGCCCATTAACATTTTAATTAGTTAAGTCCATTATCATTTATCGATCTAAACCTATTTTAATTAAAAACACTAGGAGAATCTTACGATTCGTTTAAGTAAGTAAATTAGATTGTTTTGCTACAACATTTTTATTTATTAGTATAACAATTATTGTCGTATTATATAATTTTTACATACGGTTTATTGACTTTGTATTATAGGCACGTATGTTTTTTTACTCGCCCAGAGCCTAAAATTTTTCGTGGTTTTCAGGGACGGCCCTGTCGAGCAACATTAGATCTATATATACCTGGCTTGCTTTCCAGTAACCTAACACATGATCCCAAAACGGTCCGTACTCCGAAACTCCATCGCAAAACAGCTCGTAAGCTTCTTCAAACGAAAGAGGCGTCAATTCTTTCGACCTAAGTTTACTCATGAAATGCCACTTCGATATAAACACGTCTTTCGGGTCCCGACACACGTACACAATCTTGCATGTCGACGTTATCGACGTCGGTAACAAACCACGAGCAAAGTGTGTAGCAAAGAGCCTAGGAACCGGAAGATGATCAAAATTTGTCACGGGGTGATCGAGAAAAATATGAGTGTCAATGAAAGGGAAAGTGCTCTGGGGTCCGGTGCGGAGGAGAGGGTGATCGGAATCTAGTTTGTAACGATGGCGGTTCGCGATGGCGAACATGAGGGCTTTGAGCCATGTGGTGCCACACTTCATGAAGGAAGCAAGGAAGATGTCTGTGGGTTGAGGGTTGAAGTGTTGGTGGATCAACAAGAGGCCTTTGAGCACTTCGGAGCTTAACCAAAATCCCTTATAAAGAAAGACGTTTTCGCTTCTCCAACCTTTGTGTTTGGGGAGAGTTGCAAGAAGGTGGTCGTGTTGTTTTTGTTGTTGTTGTTGTTGTTGTTGTTGTTGTGTTGTTGTTGTTGTGTTTGCGTTTGGTTTGATCCGTCGTTAATCGGTGTGGGGGTGGGGTGGTAGCATGAATTTTGATCGGGAAGAAGGTAAGTCGACATGGGTTCGATATGGTTTTTGATGGATGGATGCAATGAGAACTTGAATGTGTATCTTCTTTTATAATCGAAAGGATGGTAAATGGGTTTTAAATTTTATTATAAAGTGAGATGAGTAGCTGGTTTTGGTTGATGGTTTTGTTATAGTTTCAGGCAAACGAATAATCTTACTACCACCGTATTAGACCATGTGTAATGGTGCGTTAAACCCATACATAACGTCACATAATGCACCCATCACCATTACGGTGGGGTGTTATGTTTAAAGGGGTATTATTTTTATAACGCCACAAATCACTAAATCCATAATGATTAAGGGGCGTTATAGGGGCATCAACCATTACTTATGTTTTTAACAAAAAAATAATGGTGACTTGAAGCTGATGTGACAGAAAATGCCCCTTAATAAGCATTAACCATTACTCATGGTCTTAGGACATATTTTTTACATGGTGTATATGTTTTTAATAACATAAAGTATGCATAAACATTCATGTATTGCCTTTTAATTTATCGATCTCTATACTAATAAACAAAAAAATAACTGAGGATACTAGTTTGTCACCATACTATACCATTAATGGGGTGGGGGTGTATCATGCGTTTTGATTAGGGGTATTCTAATTCGGATATCCGAATTTCGGATATCCAAAAATTTCGGATATCCGAATTCTTAAATAATACGCATTTTTAAATAATTTTTAGAAATATATAATATTTTTATTAAAAAAGTTTTCGGATATCCAAAGTTTTTGTAAAAATAACCAAAATACCTGCAAAATATTTGAAATTTCTAATTAATAATTTTCATATAAATATTTTGGATATTTCGGATATCCGAATATCCGAAAATTCTCAAAAACACTATCCGAATCCAAATCCGAGATTTTAAATATCCGAATATCCGAAAATTCGGATTTTCGGAATCGGTTTCAGATACGGATATTTTTAAACACCCTTAGTTTTGATCGGGAAGAAGGTAATTAAGTCGACATGGTTGCAATATGACATTTTGGGGAGTTAATAGAGTGATTGGGTGGATGCAAGGAGAACTTGAATACGTATCTTCTTTTATAACGCCAATAGAAGGCAAATTGATTTTGAATTTGTGTTATTGAAGCCAATCTCTAGACAGGCAGGCTTCTTAGAGTTAGTATGTGGGATTATAGTATTATACCTTGGGTAAATCAGAGGTTAACTATGGATAATGACCACACAAATATTATGGGACAGGAAAATATATTTATCTTTTGAACAATACAAGTAATTCTTTTTCGATCTCTCTCTTAATATACTGGATCTTTTGGAGAACTGAATGTCCCCTTGAATTGCCTGCTATTTTATAAGCATTTACAGTGAATTCTAATGATCATAAATATTTGTGAGTGAAGCGAAGAGAAAATATACTGTTTATCTGTATATTTGTCAAATCACTGTTGAGTCTCTATAAAATTTTTAATATATTTTAAAGTGGTTGTGAGTGAAGAACAGAGAAAATATAATGATAAAATTATATAAAAGTTTTATTTAATTGAAAAATAGATAGAAAAAATAATGATTTTTAATGTAATTATATACAACAAGTGTCCCTTTCATTGTGATCCTCCTATTATCGGCTCCATCCATTATCCATTATCTTTACTGGGATTTCTGATATTGATCTCATTTATTACCAAAGTCAACTCCTTGTCGTGGACCTAGCATCTCGAATCTTCTCGTGTAGCTTTCTTCCCTCGGCTGGCTTTAGCCGGCGTTCGTACTTCTGGTATCCGGCCGGTTTTGGCTTCACACCTTCAGTTGAGGCATGATGTGTTTATATTTTGGTTCACTACCGTCTATTCATGTCTTGGTTACTTGGATTAATAACATAAATTGTGACATGAATATGTTATTTATGTGGAGCACATGGTTTTAATAACATAAATGTGCGTATACTTCAATCTATTGCCTTTTTACCATAAATATCATATATATGAATTATGATACTTAAATTTGCAGAAAGGCTCCAACCGTAAAGTACTAAAGTTCTATCAAACCAAACCTCAGTTAATGAACATACTAATAGTAATAGTACATTACCACTATGTATGTAAAAAGCTATATATCTATAATCTATATGTAAATATAATATATATATGTCGGAGCTATCCTCTATATATAGACCATATATAGATCTATATATATATAGACACACACACATACACAAAAAATAAAGATCAAATGTTAATCATATTTTATTGCGATAACACGTTAACCCAACTAGTGGTACTTAACAGGCCACGTCACCACTATAAGTGAGAGTTACGGTGATAAACTATCGCTTCACAACGGATGTTAAAAAAATTAAAATAATATAGCAAGACTATAACTGAATAAAGATATTAAAAAATGTATCTAACGATGTAATTTGTATAAAAAATAACATCATATAAAAAAATTAAAAAAATGTTTTAAAATAAAGATGAAATTTTGTAAAAAGGGAGAGAAATTTTAAAAATGGATCGAGTTGGGGGGGGGGGGGGGGGGGGGGGGGGGATCGTTAGATTGCAACTAACGCATTATTGCAATAAACAAAAGTTAACAAAAGAACTAACATTATTTTACGTAAGATGCAAAGAAAAGACACAAATGTCATTTTACATAAATTTGAAAACAACTAACATAACTTATTAAGAATAGAGTAGATAAAGCTATGCAAAGTGAAGCAATTTAATGAAATTTTTAATTAAAGTCTACAAAATACAAAGTAGCAATATACCACTCAATAGAGTAGATAAAGCTATTCTTTTAACATGAATATCTAGAATTTTTCTAGCTTATATTTAACATTGTATAAGATTATTACGAGGCTTCACTCCTACCACTAGACTTAAATCATATTAAAGTCAAAAACAAAACTACTCAACAGAAAGAATTACAAGGTGAAATAAAAACTTTTTAATTTTCATGAATCAAATGTAGGAGGAAGGAATTCAAAACTGAGATTCTTGATGTAATTTCAATTTGTAATCGGTCTCATGGTTTTTTCTATGTTTGTTTTTCTAGCATCTTGCTAGTCTCGAAATGAAATTTTACAGTTCCAAAAAAAACTATTTAATAACAAGGTCAACAATTTAATCAATTAAGCCATTAAATTAGAGTCACACTCATCTTGAACTAGTCATATGTATGTACTTAGCTCCATCTCTTACATAGAATTTTTTAAAATTGAAATAGTGTCATTGAAATTTTATATGGTTATCTTATATGCATTATCTATAAAAGTTTTATCTTGTTATTGTTATCCTAAATGTAATATTTGTTATGAAAAGAATGTGAGCTGAGTCATATTAATGTATAATATAAATCTATATGAACAACAAATTCTCAAGTGTTGAATAGATTTTTTTTCAATTTATAAAATTATAACTTGTAATATCAGTTATTGTTTCATCACTCATTTTAGTTTTTTTTATTTGTCAGTATAACACGCATGTAAATAAGTTGGTTATTTAAAAATGCATTTCTTAATTTATATGTCATTGGTAGGTAACATTAACCTTACTTAATTGATTAGTAGTATGTCATATATTAGTGTTTTTCATTTTATCTTCTAACACATGACAAAAACTTAATATAATTAGACATTTTCGGGTTATAGTTATCCAAATTGAGACGAAACCCATAGAAAAAATTGAATTGATCATGTAACATTTTGTTCAATTCTATCTTTACCACTAGAATAGATTTTTAATGTATGTTCACATTTGAGTTTAAATTTAAAAGTTGCTTTTCAATACTCAATCGTCACTTACTCGTCTTAAGAGTGTGCATCATACCAGCATCCTTGGTTCCCTAGCGACCAACCTAATTGTTCTCGCGTGTGATCGTGGTTTACTGGTTTTGACGTGCCTTTAACTCATCTAGGGGGTGTCAAGAAGTGTACACACTTTTTGGACAAATTTTTCTTAATCGTTAGAGAAACTCTTAAAAAATAAACAAAAGAGATTTAAACATCATGCATTTAAGCACATCTGAGTAGATCTGTTCATAAAATATTACTGCAAAAGTTTCAAACTCGTCTCCCAAATTGTGAGTATTATAGATTAGATCGAATATATATTTATACATCTGCAAGTACATTTACATTTTATCAGTACCCGTAAAAATAATATAAAACTATACCAAATATTAATATAATAAAGAATTGTATTGAATGCTTTATATACAGCGTACACGTTTTTACTTTGGCGACACTTGATATCTTGGCTAGATGCGTTCTCCCATTTATTATATTATTTATTAATAAAATATTAGTAAACATTAGTACTAGGTATAATAAATTAGTTATCTTGAGAACCCAATATCTTGATTTAATATCTTGGTGAAAAGTCCACTAGATTTCGTACACCCATTAAACACCGTCTTATAAATTTGTTTTCTACGGACATTTGTCACGATATTTAAAAATGCGTTCTATACCCTCGTATACAGTCTATCTAGCGTTCATGTAAATTGAGTAAAAGTATAGGTAAATTACTTTTACTATAACTCTTTACGTATAGTTAACTAGTTGTCTATTATTCTATTTCATAAAATATAAAAGTAATCAACGAAGTTATATGGTGATACACTTGACACTTTTTAGAACAACATTTTCTTTTAAGGTTCCACGTTTATAACAAGTAGTCATCACATCATGTGATAGTCATTTTGGCTTAATGAAATCTACACTTGTGCTAGATGATTGATAGCGTGTCATGTCATACACAATGTGAAAGAACATGTTATCGTCATAAATGATAGAACATCTAAATAGTACAAGAATTCTCTAAATATTCTTAATTAAAATCATAAACAATACATTTTCCTTTGTGAAAATCTCTTCGAAAAATAAACCATCTAAACAATACCAAACTTCTCTACGCTTTTTTGAGCCTTCTAGCTATTACGGACTAGTGGTTAGGGCTTATGGCAGAGGCAAAGCCTCTTGAATAATCTAACTTTAAAGTTTTTGGATTCAAATCTCGCAAGAAGTAAAAAAAAATTTACTGGTTAAAAAAAATTCTTTTAAGCCTTCTAATCATCTCAATTTGTGGTACAATACAAAAGATAAAGGTGGTTTGGTTTACATACCATTCTCGTAACGTGTTGTACTTCCAACCCTAAAACTGTAACCACGGCTTGACGTTCCCATAGAAGTGAACGTAACAATTCAATTAAAAATAGTATGTACTGTTTACGTTGCATAAAGTATATTGTAAACGCGTGAGATATGATGAAGGGGTAAATTCGTGGGAATTAGGGGCCAAACACATGAAAGCACATGTAATGGTTCATCGGACCTTGATATGAATCAAATACAAAAGTGTGACATTTGTGGAACCAAAGTCACAGTTACATGGTAGTTAAATGGTTATTTGACTTATATCTAGGAAATTGCCAACTAGATCACGTTTGAACTTTGATATATTAAAGTCTTTACTTACCTTTATCTGAAATATAACATAAACATTTAAAAATACATATCATATATGCAACAAATGACTCATGTGATGTTTATACACATACATAAGTTTTGAGAACCATGTATATAGTATTAAAAATGTAGTTAATAAGTAATACAAGAAAAATGTCAATTTAGCGGATCCACTTCTAGATTTTAGCAACCTCAAATCTACATCTTGCTCATTTCATAAAAAAAGTTTCTTTTAGAGCATGTACATCGCACTCTTTGTTTTCATCTTTATAATTACACTAAATTTATTATTTATTATTTTTTCTTTTCAATTAAATTTTATTTTTAATACATTTATCATTACCTTTTCTTTTTTCTCTACTCACAACCACTTTAAAAAAATATTAAAAAAGTAATGAGATGAATATTGTTTTATCAAATATAAAGATGAACAGTAACATAGTCTCTATACTCTACTCACAACAACTTAAAACCATTTTATAATATAGAGAACACACTTACAAATATATAGAGAGTGGGATGTGAATGCTCTTACTCATCTAGAATCTTTTGTTGATGTTCGAGTCACCATCGCATTGGATGTGTTAATCATTATGAGAATTTGTAGTAGTGTAAGAGGCTCGCTGAGTGCATTTATGCAGAAAAGACTCATTGAGCCATCCCCTTTTTTGACAAGGCACAACATATGTTTTTTTTGAACGGCCAACGAATAATTTTTAAGCCCGGTCATCCGGATAAATTCATTGGCGAAAGGCCACCCAAGCTTGCGAAGTAGGCCCGTCGATTTTATCCGTACCCGATTAACCCGTCCGACCCGATCTCACACGTACCCGAAGAAACCCGACCCGAACAATCCGTTACCCGAACACCCCGAAAACCGATTAAACCGATTTTTATTCGGGTCGGGTTGCGGATAAACTTTCAAACCTAAAAAACCCGAATAACCCAAACCGATTAACCCGAAATCCGAATAATCCGATCAACGCATATTATACTTTAGTAAATTATATGTATACATTTGTTTAGATTGTCCAAATTGATCAACTTTTTGGTATATAAATATATATATCTAAGCATATTTTATAAATTATAGAAGTAAACTAATTTAAATAAACTAGTTTTATAAGATTTCAAATGAGAACTTACTAAAATCTACTAAATTAAGTCTATTGGTTAATACCCGAAACCCGACCCGAACAACCCGTTACCCGAACAAACCGAAACCCGATTAAACCGATTGTTATTCGGGTCGGGTTTCGGGTAGACTTTCAACGTCGAAAAACCCGAATAACCCGAAAGCCGATTAACTAACCTGATCAACACCCCTACCGCGAACACAGACAGCGCTGGTGACCCGGCTCGCCCACCATTCCAAGGGAAACCCACCACCAAAAGATCCAGTGATCCACTGTGGTAAAACCCTTGGCCCCACTTATAAAAAATTACATTTAGTGAGACTCCAACTCATGACATTTACTTTGAAAAGTAATAGGGTATCTCCTCCTAAAGCAGTTGATCTAAGACTCATTGACAGGCACAACATATGTGTGAGAAATGGTAAATCCAATCTTTATTAAACTCAAATCATAGTCGTCTACTCCACAATTAAATCTAGAATAATAAAGAAAGTTTGAACAAACAAACAACACAAAGAAAACCTAGATTGTTGACTGTCAACGCATCAACATGATGATTGGATTCAAAGAACCACAAACTAAACTCAAAAACACACTAGATTTATCATTTTGAGGGAACCTTAATATAAACACAAATCTATGGTGAAAGAGACACAAATGAGATGAAAGATTTGTGAGATTGTCTTTAACAATAAATGATACAGCAAACTGAAATAGAGGGTTAACACACAAACAAGATGAAGTGGCCATAAGGAGTATGTAGAATAGATGGTAGGTAGTTGATGAAGCCACACATAATGGAGGTCAATGCTCTCTTCTATTAGTTACCCTGTCTTGTTTCATACATATGGATCCATCCTAGAGCCCAAGTAACCAACCTCTTAGTCCAGCAATCCAGATTAGGCCCAACAATAACACCAACCAGCTACAAGTTTTGAGCCCAAAAACATAAGAGCTAGCTCAGATTGATTCTCTCTAAATAACTTGAAACACAAAACAAACACGGTAACCAATTATTAGAGCATTCACAACTCGTTCTTTAAATTTATGTGTATGTATTTCTTATATTATATGGTATGGTTATAGGTGGTTGTGAGTAAAAAATATGAGAAATTTATTGTTAAATCTGTATTTTTGGGAAACACTGTTCAAAACCCTATAATGTTTTTAATATATTTTAAGTGGTTGTGAGTGAAGGAGAGAAAAAAAATAATGATAAAGTTGAAAAGTAGAGAGAAAAAATAGTGATTTTTAGTGTAATTATATAGATAAAGATGGGGAATGAGTTGTGAATGCTCTTAGAGAATTAGAGAATAATCATATAGCGTTTATTTGATATTGAAATGTAAGCACATACATATTTCAATAATACCCCTAGCCTTTTTGTGTGACCACTAAGGGGTGTGTATGACACGGTTTCGTATAATTTTGAGCCCTAGTCAAAACCAAAACTTCAGGTTACTAGATAACCAAAAACTAACAGATAAACTTAACTTGTTGGTTTTTGGTTGATTAGTTATGGACCGGTTAATCATTTGATTTTCTTTGAATTTGATGAACTTAGGTCAGTTAATTCAGTTATATGTCGGCTATTTTAGTTTTCTACTCACTTCTACTTTTTACTTTGACTCACTTTGGTAAGTTTGAAGAAATTTGCAACAGGCCATGTTGTAAATTCGATTCGGTGAAATGTTTTAAAACCAATTCGATGAAATGGACCTCTTGTAAAATCTATGATTTATCTATTTAAGTTTATTACATAATGAGGTGGATAAGCCAAGCCAATCCAAACACATGTTTACTAAACAAGTTAGACTATTCTACCTAATTATTTTTATTAATGCTAAGTTGGTATAACATAGGTAAGATGTTTGGTTTGGGTTTATTTTTTCTATTGTTTTATGAGTTAAAATGAAAAAGAGATGTAAAAATGAACATCATTTCTTACTATACATAAACCACTCCTTACTATATATCAACCACTGACATGTTTTATAATCTGTTTGATCATACAAGTCATATGATATGTTCTACCGTCCGTATGAGGTGTTCTTTCATTATTCGAGTAAGAGAAGATCATACGAGCCATATAGAATCATGACTGATAAAAAAACAAATGATATGATGACGAACACCACTGAAACATACTATTTGGATTGTAACCCTTTTTCGTATCTCAATAGAAGTGGGGCGGTGTCTCTTATGTTAGGCCCTATGAAATTCATCCATGAAAGCTAAGTTTTAAAACCACCACAACAGTCTGCATCACAAATCCTTAAACACTTCATCACAATATTTAACAAACCATAAATGTGACATCCTATATTTTAATGATAATAAATTTGATATTATACATAGTATTATTACATCAACAATTGGCAGAATTATTTCGATCCCTTTTTAGGGGAAATAAAACCCTCTCATATTGCGTTTCAATCTTTCCAATTTCCTTTCCCATGTCTTCAAGATTTTCTCTAAACCAACAGATGATTCTCCATTGTTGAGTCTTTCTCCAAATTGGGTGTTTTCCCATTTCAGCAAACACTCCAAATCTTTGATCCACTGGTTCGCACATCTTCATTGTTCATCATCAGGTTCGCTTCAATTCTTGTAATCTTTCTTTCTTCTTTTCACTTTACTAATTGGATCATTGCATGTGGTTGGTTCCTGTATCGTTTTTTAGTGTTTTTTTTTAATGTTTTTGAAGGGATTTCTAAATCTAATTTCATTATTTTTTTATGATTTGTGCTAATTGGGTGCCAGTTTTAGCTTCGAAATTTCATGTATTTGCTGAAAAGTTCGTTTCTTGATGATTGATGGGGTAATTCGTGTTTAGAATTGATTTTATGTAGGACATGTAATCAGCCTGTTTGTACAGAAGCAGAGTGTTGGATGAATTGGGACTATAAGATTTGCGATATTATTAGGTTTTATGAATCCATCTTCGTTTCTTTGGATAACTAATAGAAATTGAGCAGGAAGAAGCTGGCTTCAATATGAGTTATGTTGTTAGATTGATCTGTTTATCTCTGGCCAAGATTTAAATGAATTTTGATGGTTTTTGAGAAGAACAATTGCTGATATAGTAGTAATTAGGGATATTAATTCTGTTGTCAAAAGCCCACAGGCGCCTAGGGCATCAGGTGGAGCCTAGCACAGTCTTGTCACATCGCCTTAAAAGCCCCATTTTTAGGTGCTCAAGCACATTTTTGGATTAGGGATATCGATTATATAAATATGCTTACGGTTATAGTTAGGCATAACTGTTTTTGATTAGTTAGCTGTCATAACATCTTGATAAATAGTTTACCTTCATATACGTACATGATACACCCAGGTACAAAGTCGAAGGGCAATGAATTTTGGGTAATCTGCATTTTATCTCTATCTTTAATCAAGAAAACTAAAACCTAGGAAGGTGTATAATCAAAATCTTATAAGAATATAAGTTCTGTGGGTGTACATAGTGTTTGTTTGATTGTACATATTGATAATAACATATAGGTAGCTGATGCTGCTTATAATATTAAGATGTGTATTTCCTTTACAATCTTTTTTAGGTGTTTAAGGTAAAGAATATTCGTATCATAAGTATGTTATAAACATCAGGCGCCTCACACCCTTATGTGAGGTTACCACCTGCGCTTCCACAAAGTTAGAGTGAGAGAAGGAGCGATTTATCATATACAAGTTGTATCAAATTTCAAAAAAGCTAAAACCTAGGAAGGTGTATAATTAAATTCCTGAACGAAATAAGTTCTTAGGTTGTAGGCAGTTGATGCTTTTTATTTCTTTTAGAATCTTCTTTTAGGTGTTTAAAGTAAAAGATATCTAATCTATAAGTAATTTATAAATATCGGGTGCCTTATGCCTTGGTTTCTAGGACCTTAAGCACCTTGGAGGCTTGGATCGCCTCACGCCTTTAAAACCAAACTTCCTTCACCTTTTTTTACAATATGATATTGCAAACACGAAAACTCACTTATAGCATAGCATGGCATTACAATCAAATAAGCAGTACATTCTCATGCCAACATCCCTAAAGTCATGGTCTTCTTATTTCAGTAGAGAAGTAAAAAATGGTGGCCCTCTCTCTCTCTCTGTCTCTTGATAAGTAGTTTACCTTTGTGTAATTACACCCCTGTACAGAATTAAAAGGGTAAAAGGGAGATTAATGAATGATATCATTCGAGTTCTCTGCACTCTCTCTCTATATGTATGTGTGTGTGTCTTTCTCTCTTTATCATCAAATTCTTTGGTTATATCAATTAGGAACATGTGTGATACTAAGTTTGCAGATGCGTGATGAATATTGATTACTTGATTGTGACCTTTACATGATATTTGATTAAATTTAAAAAGTACACGGTTTCATTCTAGTGACAATAAGCTACTACTTGTACCGTTAATTGTGATTTCTCCATTCTTGTGGTTATCATTTCGTATTATGACTTCTTTTGCAGCAAGCATTCATTTTCACTGTAATTATAATAGTTCGTATTACTTTTCTTAATCTTTGATAAACAAAATAACCAATTCCTTCTTTTTCTTCTTAATTTTTCAATCATCCATTTTAGTCCAACCAGAAGGTTTGGAATGGCAACAAAATCAGAGAGATTTTCTTCAGATTTTGTGATGGGAGGTACCGCTGCCATAATATCAAAAAGCGCAGCAGCACCACTTGATAGAGTAAAACTTTTACTACAAAATCAAGGAGAACTGTTGAAAAGGGGTCAACTTAATAGACCATATACAGGGGTCAGTGATTGCTTCAAAAGGGTCTTTAAAGAAGAAGGCTTTTTTGCTTTTTGGAGGGGTAATCAAGTAACTGTCATTAGATATTTCCCAACTCAGGTAATCCCTTCACTATTCACCAATTCACCTTATTAGAGTATGTATTAAGAGAACTTGATAATTAATTAATATCTGATTGTAAACGTTTTAGAAGTGTTATAGGCTTTCAATTTTGCTTTCAAAGGTTACTTCAAAAGTCTATTTGGACGGTCAAAGGAGAGAGATGGGTATTTCAAGTGGTTTATTGGTAATGTCGCTTCAGGGAGTGCTGCTGGAGCTACCACTTCATTGCTTTTATATCATATGGATTATGCTCGTACCCGTTTAGCAATGGATTCAGCGGGTGTTTCAACCAATAGAAAACGACAGTTTAATGGGCTATTTGATGTGTACCGTAAGACCCTTGAGACTGATGGAATTAGAGGGTTGTACCGTGGGTTTGGGATTTCAATTGTGGGAATTACTTTGTACAGAGGGATGTACTTTGGATTATACGACAGCTTGAAACCTGTCGTCTTAATCGGACCTTTTCAGGTGCGTTTTATAACCGTTTTCTTAAAAAAGTTTCAGTTTTTAATTTTTTTCTTTGTTTTTCTTGTTTTTTTACATCTAGCAACCGCCACCTGCAGGAGAATTTTATTGCTAGTTTTTTCTTGGGTTGGAGTGTGACAACATTTTCTGGGTTTTGTGCTTACCCGTTTGACACACTGAGGCGGAGAATGATGCTGACTTCTGGTCAACCGATAAAGTATCGTAATGGTATACATGCACTGTGCGAGATTATACGGCTCGAGGGTTTCTGGGCATTATACAGAGGGGTTACTGCAAACATACTTGTCGGTGTAGCAGGGGCTGGTGTTCTTTCAGGGTATGATAAACTGTGTAAGATTACATACAAGTCTTGAAGATTGATGGTAGTACTAAATTCTGTACTTGTTAGCTGAAATTAAAAATTGAAGAATGCACATCATATTGAAGAAGTTCCATTGAAATTTTGATAAGTTGTTAGTTATAGACAGTTCTAGGGGTGATTCTTCAAAAAATTGGAAAAGTTGTAAATTAATTTTTAATTTTTTTATTGGCCACTAATCCATGGGGCTTAACCCAAGCCACAGTCTTTGCCAGTAAAACTAGAGTGTTAGAAGTTCGAACCAATATTAACTCAAGATTGAGCTCATATAAATACGAACAATTCTGCTTGGTTTGTAATCTTTAATCTGAACCGGAAGCGGAGATTGTGCTCAGCTCATACTCTACGTGAATCGGCTTGTACTCTGACAAGCTGACTATTGTTTGGAATTTTGATAATTTTGTATCTTTTTAATACAAGTCTTAAGTAACATACTAACTACAGTGCCAACTTATAAAAGTATCAAATAACACAGTACTAAATTACTGGTATACACAAATTATGGATAACATTATTCGAGTAAGTTTATCTTGAACCTGAACTCACCTAAAAAGTTACAAGAGCCAACCAACTCAAGCCAAATATGCTTGAGTTGAATTACAAGTAAGATTTTATTGAGCTAATTACAAGCAAGTTGGTTAGTCGGTAAAACTCTCTCCAAGGAGAGTGGCCTTGCATCATTGTCCTCACAGGTTGTTTGCATCAAGTTGAATTCGAAACTTGTTATGTAAGATCATAAGAGTTTTATGGCCACTCGAGTTTCCAACGCAGGTAACCCTTTGAGGTATATAATCAACAGCTTGGCAACAATTTTGAGTAACAGCACGAATAACAGTGAACCAAGCAATGTTTTTAATACACCCTATATTAATAAATTAACTGTGATGTGTAAAAACCATACATATACTCTTTACCATCTATTTGATATTTAACAACTGAACAAAACAGAAGACAGTGTTCATACTTTATACGCATACGTATATACCATTACAACATCTTTACTTACTCATGTGTTGAACCATCCAAGCTGGAAGTACCGTTGACGTTTGACCTTCTCTTGGGTTCTCTTCTACTTCACCATCACCACTACCACCACCACCACCACCAGACTGATACATGTCACTGCGTATTCAAATCAAACACCTCAGCTTTCCTTTTATGTTTAGTTATATGTGGTCATAACTTTTATTAAAAAATGTTTAGAAAAAAGAGTAACAGTACCAGTTGCTTAACATGCCGAAATGAAATGAAGGCATCATCTCATGGGTCTGTTGTTCTAACTCTATCTCCTTTTCTTTGATCTGCATAATTTTAAGTTTGAAGTTGTTAACTTCGATGTTGGAGGCGTTTTTATGCCAAATAAAACATGGGAAACTATAGATTGATATTTACCTGCTTAGACAGAGAGTTGTTCTGATCCTGCAAATCCTTGTCCTGATACATTTTAATTGGATCATAGCATTATCTTTGTGTTTATCAGTTTTTATAGGACACACTATCTATCATCTTAAATCTTTGTGAAATTTTGTTTTGTGCTAGGTTCCCACAGAATTCTAGATGTCCCAAAACCAAATCTTGAACCAACTTAACAAAGATTTTCTTTTTACTGGATATGAGAGATGGGTGTACCTTCTTTTGGAGCTGAGAAATTGATTCAAGCATCAACTGATTCTGGAAATAACAGAAGTTTGGTAAATATTTCGGCACTAAATAAGTTTATTTTATCATGGATCCAATTTTACTGACATGAAAAGATTTGAAGATGGGACACACACACATAATGTCCATAAATTATTGCAAGAGCAAAAGAATAAAAATGAACCATGCATATTTTTTATTCTAAAACATTACAAAAGAAGTTGATTTAAATATAATGGTTATTGTTTCTTACTCCTTTCTCTTAAAGTTCAGAATTTAAACATGAACAAGTCAGTTTTTCGTTTATGTATACAACTTGCACATGTGTAGGTAAACGGTACAAAACTAAAACATATATTAAAAGTTAGTTTGATGGTTTTTTATGTACATAACATACACATGTGTTTATAAATAACACAACATATGAAAAGTATGAACCTTTGACACAAAAGTTAAATGATTTAAATATTTTTTGCTAAAAAATAATTTAATGTTCTTTTGGGATCCTCAATATGATGTAATGAGATGTTTACCTTTCTTAACCTGATGTGTTTAAGAGCTGTGTCAATCTGCTGCTCATAACCATGAAGCTCTTTGATACTCAAGGAATCAAGTTCTTCTCCCATTAAATGCCTAGAAAAACAAAACTGATACATGGTTGCCCTCTTTACATTTAACTAAACTTTAATTAAACACCTTTACATTTGTTGCAAGTACCTTTGTGTTTTCTGTAAAAGCTCAAGTCTAGCTTTAAGCTTGACGTTTCCTAGAGTCCAGAGTCCCTAGAAGAATTTATAAGTTCAGTCTTCCTTTTATAGATAAAGAAAAAAAAGTCATGCAAGATGTTTGATCAGCATTACACAGCCGACATACTTCTGATTCGCCATGTGCTGAAGTATGTTGCATCTCGCTAGAGTGTCTTTCGTACCTGTCAAGGATCTTTTCCATTCTGTTGCCAAAAAATGGTGTTATGAGAATGTAAAAGAAATTCAAATGAAACCAAGATTAAAGCAGAATTATTAGTGAATTTTATGATTGGTAGCAACAAACTGATTCATTAATTTTCCAATAGTTGGTGACATAATATATTCCTGTATCTTCTTAGCAGTGTGTTCTTTAGTAAGAACATAATTTTAAGATTAAAGTTTGTGTTCGAACCGACAATTGAGTTAGAAGATACATTCCTCAATCGCTTTGCAGATGGGTGTGAGGATTCACCCATGTTCCCATCTTTGTATAACGACCAGGAGGGTCGCAATGAGACAAAGATTAATGATCAGGGGGGTCATCCGGGGAACAGCGTTGGCAACAGCAGTGGAGAAGATTTATGTATCAAGTTGGATGATTTCAATTTCGGTTCAGATTATCGATTAGTGGCAGAAAGGAGAAAGGCCGCGCAGAGGGAATTCAATTCACAAATCAAGGCAAAAGGGATAAATTCGTGTTATCCAAAGAGTATGTTGTATCATTACAGAAGAGATTGTCCCGAGAAGATCAAGAACACGAAGTTCTTGGTTAAAGGAACCAATAACAAGTCATGAGATAAAATCTGGGTAGCGAGTCTTAACCGCAAACAACACGCGACTGGTAATAAGACTTTATTCAAGAAATTTGAAAATTCCTTCGGTGTAGAGGCACGTACAAATGGGTACACCAAGGAATTCTTTAGAGAAAATGGAGATGTCGAGATATGCAGTGGAGGACAAATCAATGTGGTAAAATCAGTCTACTATGTGCCTACGTTGCGAAGGAATATCCTAAGCATAGACCAATTAGATAAACAAAGCGTTGAGATCGAGTTTGATGGAAACACATGTAGTATCAAGTATTGAAGTTAATTCACTAATAGTGTCATGTGCTTAATCATGAAGACATGCACATGTAGACGGGAAATTATGGATGACTTAATATTATTTTATTAGAATATGTAGTAGTTTTATGTCTTCTAGAAGTTTGGTAGTTTAAACTTTGTTAGTGGGTCATGTTTGTTTAGTGGGTTAGTGGGTTGTTTCTTTTATGCTTTTGTAGTTGTTTTATCTTTCACGTACTGTAACCAAAAGTGTGTGGTTGGAGTGAATCAAAGTTTGGCTTCTCTGTGTTCAATTGTGTGAGTTTATCAGCAGCTTTGATACCAACAATCTGGTATCAGAGCCAGGTTCGAAAGAAAGAAAACAGAGCGCTGTGATCCTTTTCCATGGCGAACAACAAGGAGGCAGGCACGACACAAATCTCCCTTCCAATCTTCAAGGGCGACGGATACGAGTATTGGAGCATTCGCATGAGAACAATTCTCTTGTCTCATGATCTCAATGATAGAGACCGTGAGAGATACAAAGAGAATCGACGAAAGGATGCGAAAGCCTTAGCATTTATTCAGCAGGCAGTTCATGATGATGTGTTCTCGAGGATTGTCGCGGCTACCACGTCACGACAAGCGTGGGTCACACTACAAACTGAATACAAGGGTGACTCGAAAGTGAAGGCTGTCAAACTGCAAGGTCTTCGCAGGGAGTTTGAAACGATTCAGCTGAAGGATGGTGAGGCAGTAGCCGACTTTCTCACAAGAGTTATGAAAATTGTTAATCAAGAACGAGCCTATGGGGAACTTATAACAGATCAAAGTGTTGTGGAAAAGATTCTAAGGAGCCTCACACCAAGGTGGGATCACGTGGTGACAGCCATTGAAGAGTCTAGAGACTTGTCAACCTTGTCTTTTGACCATTTAATGGGGTCATTACAGGCACACGAAAGCAGAGTGAACCGGGGAACAGAAAGCCATGAAGAAGACAAGGCTTTCCAAGCAACCACAGGAGAAGACAGTCAATCCGGGAATTACAGAGGACGCGGAAGGAACTCTGCAAGAGGTCGAGGTAGAGGCCGAGGCCGGTTCGGTGGTAGGGGTCGTGGAAGTATACAATGTTATAATTGTATTATGTTTGGACATGTACGAGCGGAGTGTTGGCACGAACCACACGCACAGGCTGTTGTTGAAGATGATGATGAGGACGAAGATTATCGGTTGTTTATGGCTGTGACCGAAGAAGAGAAAACGAAGAAGAACATTTGGTTCTTATATAGTGGATGTTCGAATCACATGACCGGAAAGAAAGCATTGTTTTGGGAAATAGACGAAACAAAGAAGATAGATGTGAGACTTGGAAACGGGAGAAGCATACAAGTCCAAGGAAAGGGAACAGTGGAGTTTGCAACAAATGAAGGAAAGAACAAAGTTTTGGAAAATGTACAATTCGCTCCCGATCTTGATTATAACTTGTTAAGTGTAGGGCAGCTTATGAGAATTGGGTACTCTTTGTTGTTTGATGATAGTAAATGTGTCATTACAAACAAAATGACACAGAAGGTGGTGAGTGAGATTACAATGACAAGTAACAATATGTTTCCTTTTGAAGCTGGTTATTTAAAGATGCATGGCAGTGCTTTCACCACCATGCAGAAACATGAGTCAAGGTTATGGCATCTTCGATATGGCCATTTGCATGAACAAGGTTTGAAGCGGTTGTACGATGCTAATATGGTATATGGGCTGCCAAAAGTTGATAATTGGAAGGTGTGTGAAGGATGTGTGTTTGGAAAACATTCGAGAAAATCGTTTCCAAAACAAGCATGGCGAGCCTCACGGGTTTTGGAGCTGATTCATACGGACTTGTGTGGGCCTATGAATACCAAATCCCTTGGAGGCAGTAGCTACTTTATGTTGTTTACCGATGACTATAGCCGAATGGTTTGGGTATATTTTTTAGATAAAAAGTCTGATGCGTTTGAAAGGTTCAAGCA
The DNA here is from genome assembly GCA_025215565.1 of Flaveria ramosissima. Lineage (NCBI taxonomy): Eukaryota > Viridiplantae > Streptophyta > Magnoliopsida > Asterales > Asteraceae > Flaveria > Flaveria ramosissima. The sequence continues at coordinate 87,446,423 of CM046035.1, forward strand.
CTTCAAAGCAAAAGTAGAATTAGAATCTGGAGAGAAAATTATGACCTTAAGATCTGATCGTGGAGGCGAGTACTGCTCTAGTGAATTTCATAAGTACTGTACCGAACATGGCATAAAAAGAGAGCTCACTGCACCATACACACCGGAACAAAATGGAGTGGCGGAGAGAAAGAATCGAACGGTGGTTGAGATGGCTCGTAGTATGTTACAAGAGAAGAAATTGGCTGATTGCTTTTGGGGTGAAGCAGTCGCAACAGCTGTGTACTTGCTACGACTCTCACTTACTAAAGCTCTTGAACATCAAACTCCATATGAGGTGTGGTATGGTAGAAAGCCATCATTTGACCATTTAAAAGTATTTGGATGTCCAGCCTATGGTCTGCAGCCCAAACAACACAGAAGAAAACTAGATGCGAAGTCACAAAAGTACGTATTTGTTGGGTATTGTACAAATTCTAAAGCGTATCGGCTCTTTGATGTGGTGACAAAGAAGATAGTGGTGTGTAGAGATGTGGTGTTTGATGAAATGGCACGTTGGAAGGATGGATCAGATGATAAGAATGGTCTTCCAAGTGAGGTGGAGTACATTGATATAGGAGAAGACAATAATGAAGTTGAAACTAGTGAGAAGGCCAACAATAATGATATGATTAATGATCATGATGAGGAACCAGAAGATGAAAGCAGCGACCAGCCTTGTGGTAACGAAACCACTGCAGAAACCGAAGCAGAATCCTCGTACCAGCGTGAATCTAGTGGACTAGAAAGTGGATTGAGACGCTCAACACGAGTATGTAAACCAAATCTTAAGTATGCTAACATAGCTGTTGATTCTCATATACAGTTGTGGATGGTATGCAAGAGTATGATCCCTAATGGCAGTTTGCCTTGTCCTCGGTAGAACCGATCACCTATGAAGAAGCAGCATTACACGATGAATGAATAAAAGCCATGCAGATCGAGATGCAATCACTCAAGAAACACAACACATGGTCCTTGGCTACTCTACCTACTGGAAAGAAGGCAATTGGGTTGAAGTGGGTCTTTAAGTTAAAGTTAGATGAGAAAGGGAATATTCACAAACATAAGGCCCGAATTGTCGCGAAAGGATATGTGCAAAAGTCGGGGATAGACTATGAAGAACCTTTTTCGCCGGTTGCCCGCTTTGAAACGATCTGGTTAATATTTTCACTTGCAGCTCAAAACAGGTGGCCAGTGTACCAATTTGATGTGAAGTCGGCCTTCTTAAATGGAGTTCTACAGGAAGAAGTATATGTAGAACAGCCACACGGATTTGTTGTTAAAGGGGAGGAAGATAAGGTTTATCGATTACATAGAGCCTTATATGGGTTGAAGCAGTCTCCACGTGCATGGTACAGCAGAATTGATGGGTATTTTTTGTCTAATGGTTACAAACGCAGCATCAATGAACCGACTATGTATGTGAAACGAGGTAAGGATACAAACTTAATGATAGTTTGTTTGTACGTGGATGATATGATTTATACAAGTTCTTCCCGTGAACTAATTAAAGATTTCAAAGACAAGATGGTACATGAGTTTGAGATGACAGATATAGGAGAGCTAAGGTACTTTCTAGGGTTAGAGGTAGTACAAAAGAAAAATGGTATCTTTTTGACTCAGAGAAAGTACCTAAAAGATCTACTCAAAAATATTTGGTATGGAAGGGTGTAAAGGTGCAGCAACTCCAATGAATTCAAATGAAAAGCTCAAAGTAGATGATGGAGCTGCAACAACAGATGCTCACAGGTATAGAAGACTAACTGGTGGTTTAATTTATGTGACCCACACAAGACCAGATATCGTATATGCAGTGGGAATAATATCAAGATTTATGCAAGACCCATCGGTTCTTCATTATGGTGCAGCGAAACGGGTGTTGAGGTATCTTGCAGGTACTTTAGAATACGGGTTGTGGTATGAAAGGGCGAATGAGGTGATACTTGCGGGGTTTACCGATAGTGATTGGGCTGGGTCATCTGAGGATATGAGAAGTTTGTCTTCGTACTCTTTCTCTACTGGAACCGGAGCCATCTCTTGGATGTCGAAGAGACAAACTATTGTTGCGTTATCTACCACAGAAGCGGAGTACGTGGCAGCAACAGCCGCATCCTGTCAGGCTGTATGGCTACAGAAAATGTTGAAGGAACTGGGTCATGCGCAGAAAAAGGCTATGATGATATATTGTGATAATCGGTCCACCATCTTCTTAACAAGAAATCAAGCTTTCCACAGTCGTACCAAACACATTGCTATTAAGTATCATTACATTCGCAGTCTTGTAGATGGAAAGGAAGTTGAACTTAAAGCATGTGGTACTAATGAGCAAACTGCCGACATCTTCACGAAAGCTTTGGGAGCAGCCCAGTTCTGTTATTTGCGAAAATTGCTTGGAGTCACTAGTATGTGAATTATAGGGGGATATTGAAGTTAATTCACTAATAGTGTCATGTGCTTAATCATGAAGACATGCACATGCAGACGGGAAATTATGGATGACTTAATATCATTTTATTAGAATATGTTGTAGTTTTATGTCTTCTAGAAGTTTGGTAGTTTAAACTTTGTTAGTGGGTCATGTTTGTTTAGTGGGTTGTTTCTTTTATGCTTTTGTAGTTGTTTTATTTTTCACGTACTGTAACCAAAAGTGTGTGGTTGGAGTGAATCAAAGTTTGAGTTCTCTGTGTTCAATTGTGTGAGTTTATCAGCACCTTTGATACCAACATCAAGAAGAAAATTGTGGAAAATAAAAGGCATGCAAAGATTTCAGATTGTTGGAAATGCAAGGATGCAAATCATCCTCCCTACATGTGCCCATCAAACAATTCAAGTTCACAGAATCAAGAGAAACCATCAGCTACCAAAAGTGCGGTATCAAAGGAGGATGAAGAGAAGGATATGTTAAGGAATCACTTTGACAGAATATCATTGGAAGCCAATAAGAATAAAGCAAGAATAAAGAGGAAAAGGACCAATCTTGTACCCAACACAGGTATCTTCATTGCAAGATTGTATTACTTTCATGGATCTTATTCACATTACAAGGTATAACAACACAAAGAAAGGTTTGAAGTTGAATTTGAAAAAGTTGTAGAATGGTTCATTAAGGATATTATGAAGATTAGGCTACTCGCACCTATACCGCCACGAGATATATTTGATCATCGAATCAGTCTTTTAAATCTCTCTATGATAGTACAAAACTTAGGTGGGTATAGCAAAGTTAACAAAGAGAATTCATGGACAGAAGTAACTTCATATTTGGGTTACAAAATGGAATTACTAAAGATTGGAGATAAAATTCACATGGTGAAAACAATTAAAGTTGTCTACTTAAGGTACCTTGAGATGATAGAATGGTATCATCTTAAACTCAAAGGAAGAGAACTCGAGATAGAGACTGCCAGACTGGGGAGTCCAGCAACACTACTTTTAGGAGGGAGCAGAAACATGAAGATGATGCAGTGTTGCCACCCAAGAAATGAATCAAGATTTGAAGTTCGTATATCAAGGAGCTAAATTTAGGGTGGAGGTTGTTTCAAATAAGTTTAGCATGAAAATAGTTAGTATAAATATGTGTCAATACGTTATGTAGTCGGGACAAGTATAGTGTACATATGTATGGGTCGATATGGGCAAAGTACGGGTCAAGTAGTTAAAGGGCAATTAATGGCGCCAATACTAACCACCATTAACTACCGATGTAACTGTTATGAATTTATGATGTATGGGTATAAATACACTATTCCTGTAACTTTAGAATGCAATGCATATCAATATATGTTCATATCGATCTTCCTCTTATTCATCATAAGGTGTAGAAACAATTATTTCTAGATCATTGTTAACTTGTTTTTGTGTTCAATCAAAGATCAACATATGTTAATGTTTATCAGGTAGCGTAGCATTACGCTGGATACGACGTAGTGTTACGTTGGCAGTGTATAGTTTTGTCAAATGGCTTCATTGAGCCCCAAATAGCTAAGGCCTAAGAATTCAGATGCTCTCACATTAATCCTTCTATTTTGTATATCTTGAACTAATTAGAAAGAAGAATTATAAAATTAAGGCTAACTAATCTGGGTCCCAATCTTTTACCCATTAATAACACGATCAACATGAGAGGATCTCAATCCAATAGCTGTTGAGAGTGAAAGAAATAGGTAAAAGTTTCTTTATAGCCTTTATGTAAGATACAGAATTATTGTCAATAAGAGAAGGACATAGTTATCAATCACAAGCAGAGATGAGTTTCATGCGACTCACAAAGCATGAATGCATATCAAATGCTGCTTTAGTTAACTTGAGATATGCATGCACAAAAACTACATGAAAGCATATTGAAGGTTATATATGGGTATCTCTAACACAGATAGGTGGACGAGTCCAAGGGCAATCATGTGTAAATCATACAGAAGGCAATGTCGGTTTATCCATCTTTTTGTGCATGAGAGTATGTGAACCAACTTTCACTAAGCATTATTGTTTACCATATGCACGTACGGTATTAGCCTCTAGGTGTCATGATAGATATCTAGCATAAGGGTAAAAGAAGAATATATGCTTTTGGTGATCATACATGTTCACTATATATAGTCTTGATATCTTGTTTAGAAACTACACTGCGCAAACCAACATTATCTTGTTTAAACTACTCGTATGTTTTTGTAAGTTACACTTGGTGTAAGTAGCAAAACCATGGAAGAAAGTTTATAATAGTTAATATTTCCATTAACTTGTGAGTTGAAAGTGGCTATAAAAGACAGTAAGAACATGAGCTAATAAAACAGAAATTGATATATATTTTAAACGAGCACATAGTATCATTTAATAATCATTTCCAAATGAAATGGAACCGGTTAATGTTAAGTTAAGGATGTGTTTAACTCGAAATTAGATATGAAATTAGTATAATTTAAAAGAAAGAGGAAGAAACAATGTGATTAGTAAAAAGTGTTTGTTTAGCTTGGATTGAACTTGACACTAGGATTGAATTGATAATTTAGCATAATATAACAAATGACACATGTACTACCTAAATATGTCCAAAACTATCAACTTTAGCGAGCTTTAATGCTGTAGAGGTCAATGTTGATGAGTCAAAGCAGGACATGCTTATGGAACCAGATTTTAAATGGGTCGAATGGGTCAACGGCAGTTTAATTATTTCCGTTTTAGTTGTATTAGTTTAGTTGTTTTGTTTGTGTTTTAGTGGGTTCAAGTTCGTGGGTCATGATCCTTATTTATTTCCGTTCTAATTGTAGTAGTTTGCATGTCTTTGGTTGATGAGTCAAAGTCAGGGTTTTTGAAGCAATAAACTACGACTGTTAACAAGAAACTAAAACTGTAATATTTTTTTTCTTTAATGAGTTTGTGAGTGTGTAATCTTATGTCTGAACCAAATATATCACTTCTAGTCTATAATATATAATCTATAATCTAAAATTATTAATAAAACAATATCTTTAGTGTCATGTATTTTTTTAGGCCTCTATTCTTTGATTTCCCGTCTAAAAATGTATCTATCTTTATTCTTAATCATAGTTCAATTGAATAAAATCAATTAATTCTATAATAATAAAGAGAGTTTTTTCCTAAAATACTGTATATAGAAAATTTATTTACCAAAATATATGTTTAAGGAAGTGTTTTTTTTTCTCACTATAATGCTATTGGTTAAATTTATTTCATTTTAAAATAATATTATTTAAAAAGAGTCAAGTACAAAGATTAATAAATAAGATTGTAAACCATTTGATTCATGTCGTAATTGAAAACAAAAAGTTTTTCTAAAACTTATTTTTATTTTTTTTAATTCACTCAGACTTAATTTTAAATTGTCTTTTCATATAGAAAAGTTAAATTTTTTCATCTATAATATTGTTTCAGTTTTACACAAAAGTATCCACATTTGTTTTATTTATTCTTTTTAAAGATATGTATTTTTTGAAAATGTTTATAAGTAGCTTAAAAGATGTAATAAAAAAAACCTATTTTTAACAAAAAAATGCATTTTTAAAAATGTTTTATATAAATAACATGACGAAACAAAAAAATGTCAATGGTTTATTTTTTTATTTTACGAACTATAAATGTAATCCTCAATAACTGAGTGCATGTATGTTGCTAATAGACTCCCAACAACAATAAGAGAAGAAACGAGTAACACCGTCTCGTGAGGCACTCGGGACCGAGTCGCTAAAAGCTCTAACTAAGTTTAGCTTAAACAAGCTCGAACTCATTTTATAACTCATTTAATAAATGGTTTTGAGCCCGAGCTTCATATGTCGAGATCGAGCCGGCTCGCAAGACGAAACTAGCGTTGTATGTATATGATAGTTATTTTATCTTTTATGTATATTCATATATAAATGATTATTACTATATATAATTTATGTTTAAAACAGTTATATAATATATATTGTTATTTAAAAAAATTACATAAACCATTTAATTTCATAAAAAGATAGTTTTCATATAAGAACATGTATTCATAAAAAGACGTTACAAAATATTAATATTCTATGTTGCATTATCTTGATTTACAAGTAGACATAAATTAAAATTATTATTATCAGACAATGATGATAAAATTACAAACTGAAAATCAAATTTCGTATACAAAGAAGTTTTCGTATGTTTATGAATGTTCTCATGTTCAATATAATATAAACTAAAGTTCTTATTTATAAGTTCATTTCATTTTTATATTATACAATATATAGACTTATAAGCATTGATAAAGAAAATCTACTTATATTAGATATAGATTATTTTAAAAAATTAAACATAAAAATCGATATACAAAGTATTAACAATAATATTATGACTTACAAACATTTTTAATTAAAAGCAATTTTTACTGATTGAAACCGTGTATCGGGTCTTTAGTATAGTAGCTTATATACTAACAACTTATATACTCTTTCATGAAGAGTTACGTCATTTAAAACTAAAAGGTTAAAAGGTTATGACGATGCCTAACATATAAACAAAGCCTCTGATCTATTTCTGGTATGTGTACTCTCATCATAAAACTACATATTCCTTCTTGTTTCTTTTTGAATTATCTAATTGAAGTTTTGAGCGTACCATCAAAATATGCATTTAGGGCTGTAAACAAACTGAACGTTCATCGACCAATTCGTGAACTGTTCGGCGGAAAGTTCGTTTATGTTCGTTCGTTTAGCAAATGGACGAACACGAACAAGAAAATTTTGTTTGTTTAGTTAAACGAACGAATATGAACATAAGTCGTGTTCATGAATGTTTGATAATATGTTCGTTAATGTCCATTCGTGAATGTTCGATAATGTGTTCGTTTATATTCGTTAATGTGTTTGATTATGTTCTTAATGTTTATGTTAGTTATTTATATGACAATTATATCAAGTGTTTTGGATATTTATGTTATGTGTTTATTTATTTTTGGTAAATTTTGTGATAAAAATGCTGATATTATTTTAAAATATATATATGATCATTTGTATTCGTTTGTGTTTATAGACTTTTTCGTGTTTGTCATGTTCATTAACATTTGTTTGATCTTGTTTGTGTTCTTTTGCGCTCGGTAAGTTTTCGTGAATAATTCATGAACATGTTCATTTCCTTAATGAAATGAACACGAAAAAGAAAACCCATTTGTTAAGTGTTTGTGAACAGTTCAAGTTTATTTCTTATTGAACGAACACGAACAAGGCTTTGTTCGTGTTTGTTCAGTTCGTTTACAGCCCTACCTACATTATTATCAACGCTATTGGCTATGATCAGGGGGCTTTGAACCTACATGTCACTCCCTAAACGAGAAATGTATAGCTTTCTTGCATAATTAGAACTCCACAAAATCGAGATTCTTCATCTAATTGGCCTATCTTAAACACCTTCAAGGTTCCTCTCTTTTTCCACTTTTCCTCAACACCCTTTCTAGAATCATTAATACTACTTTTTTCTTAATAGTTGTTTGTTCATAACAGTAGTGCATGATGACAATGTGAAATTCTCCTTCAATCTAAGGTATCTTGTTTTTTAGCATAATCTTTTCCGGGGGAGAACAAATTTCTGCAATTGTTATGTTTTATAAAATCAAAATCAAAATCAAACCAAAGATCGGCTTCTAGTTTCTATAATGTTTTTAAGCTAAGTATGCATGCAATGAAGATCATCCAAGCTTCATGATATAATCATAAACTTATTTTGGTTTATGTGTTCAAATGAGCTTGAGTCGAATCCCACCTTAAGTTTAATGCTAGTTTGGCACCTTCTTCAGTATGTTTCCTTTAGGCAAAGGATATATGGAAGTTATTCTATTTGTTTTTCTCTCGATTATATATTTTGAACAAAGAATTGTAAGTTACATAATTTGCTATTTTATTTGGCTAACAGTTAAATTTAACCAAGATATGGAATATTAACAATTTTCTGCAATGTTTGTTTGTAGTATATTTGAATTGTAATTCATTGCAAGATATGTTGGCTAGCAAGATAAACTTTTTGCTGTTGGTCATTTTAAATCATGCAATATTCTATGTACTCATTAGCATTCATATTTATGTTAGATGCATCAATCTACTCTTTTGAAAACCAAGATGGAGAACAAGTCCCAATCTCATACAATCTGTTTCTTTTTATAGCAATATCTTTTTTTTTTGTTTTATGTTTTCGAACGGCAGGAAATTTATACCAATGATATCATTGATTCCAACCAATGATATCATGTTTGGAACTGTTCTTAACCCATAAAAACAACATGAGTTTGACTATCGATGAAGATCCTATTGTTTGAAGCTCTCCAAATTCTCAAAAAAATTGTGTAGATAATCAGTTCATGATCTACATCTGTTCATATTTAGTATGAAGGTTGCTTTCAGTTAATCAGGAACTTATGTATGAAATAATATTGTTTTGGATTCACAGAATTACATCAGATAACCTGAATAAGCTAATTTACTAACAAATCAAAACCCTAAAATCACATCTCGACTATCCCAAAACGATCCAAAAGCACACAAACCAACGTGTCATCTCTCGACTCCACACGAATTTCAACCTTCAAAAACTACGATCAAATAGACGAAAACCGTGCATGAATCAGTCAATTTCACGTAGTGTCGCACACACATGTACACAAATAACCATTCCACAGTCAACGAAACAATCAAACTTCAAATTTCAACTCACAGAAAACAACTAATTAGAGTTACAGAAAGCGATAAGAGAAGATACGTACGAGGAATCAGTAGCGTATTCGCAGAGCTTTCCTTTGGTGGAGAAGATGATGAGGGCGACATCGGCGTCACAGAGAACGGAGATCTCATGAGCTTTCTTCAACAATCCGGATCTCCGTTTGGAGAAAGTCACCTGACGGTTGATCTTATTCTCTATCCTCTTCAACGTCACCTTCCCCCGACCCATTCGATCTCCGGCGACGGCGACGGCGACGGCGACGATCGATTACACACACACAGATGATGGACCTTTGTTGTTGTTGTTGTTGTGCAGTTATAACTGTATTGTATTCAGCAGATGATGCTGCTTTTATTCTCTAATTATTTTTCTTCTGATTTTGGGCTATTAGATAAAGTAAATAAATGTAATAGGTTAATTTTTTTATAATTTAATACTCCTGGTTGTTGTCCATTCTAACCAAAAAGAAATGATAACTCTTTTAAAATTAATAAATAACAAATTAAGTTAAACAATATAACCTAAGGCTACCAAGTTTATCGTACGGTATTCATATGTAATAAAGAGTTTAAGCTTTATCGTAAACAGATGTTGATTTAAAGTTGACGTAGAGATTGTACAAGTTGCCTTTTAAATAAACGATATGATAGATGTCAAACGATACTGAATTAGATTGTGATCTAACTATCGTATTTTTTTTAAGATAAGATCATGATCTTAACAAACGTCTATTATTGTGGTTGATATAAAACTAATAAAAGTACAAGCTAGTGTTATTATTTATAACAAAACAAAAATATGTTACTATTATAACAAAAATATTACTTTTAACTTTTGTAGTATGACAACATACGAATAAATAAAGGGATATCGTCATCTTATACAATTAACACTCATACTTATCGGTAAAAAATTCTTAACAAAAATGAGAAAAAATAATTTAACACTAAAAGAAATTTTCCCAAAAAGCTTATTCCTGAATTTACGTGGAAGCATGTTTTAGGAGCAACAAACATATACTTTAGTGTGTGGCTAAATATAATATTCTCATCGCTTTCCATATTTGTTGATTCAAATTTTCAGATAATCCAATTCGAATCACAAAATTCACTTACTTTGTAAAGATGAAGTAAGTTACCGATGGTCAAGTAACTTACAAGAACCGTTGGTTTAATCTTTTTTAATTTGGAAAAGATGAAGAATATTTAAAAAAAGTAAAAAAGGTATACTATTTTTGGCAATCTAGTATACATTCAAATTTACAAAAGAAAAAGGAGGAAGATGATAATGAAAATGACAATGACGTTGATATAGAATAACAGTATTGGGAAAAGTTGAGACAGGAAACCAGGTGGTATTGGAAAACCATGGTGGTTTTGTTAAAAACGTTGTCGATATATGATTGGCTGAGGGGCAAATAGTCCAGGTGTAGTGGGCTCCACATACAAGGTGGTGGGATTGAGTGAGCGGCTGTACACCAAGTCAACAACAGCATGAAGTGGGTCCCGACCCAAGTTTTATTTCCCTTAAGAGAAAGCCAATATTCATGCCTTGAAATATATTTGTGATCCTGTTTTGTGATATATTTGAGACTTTTATTTCTTTTTACAAAATTTTGAATTTGGTTTTGACTAGTATTAAGTCTATTGTGTTGTGTGTGTGCCGTAAAATCTTGTTAAGTATAACCAACTAGGTTACAATCCCGTGTAATACACGGGTTAAATAAATTTACTGTTATATAATTTATAATATAAAAAATTATGTCTTAAATATTATGTATTATACGGATTGAATAAACTCATGTATTAGACATTTGAAAATTTGAAGTTAACATATTTGAAATTTTAATTATGGATAGTTATTAATTAATAAATAGCTATTATAGTATTCATAATTTTTATTTATTAGTACAGAGATGTCATATTATTATCGACGACCACCTATACCGGAAAAACTTGAATTAAAAAATAAATAAAAATGACAAAAATAAATCGAAAAGTAATCGTAAAACCTAAAACCATACACGTAAAACACTAAAAACAATAACTAACTTAATCTAGGACCCACAACTATAGCGAGGAATTGAAGTTTGCTAGAGAGATTGGCTACACTGTGATTCCAATCTCATGCTACCTCTTTGAGAAGAAGGTTGCGACATGACTATTAAATGAGAAAAGATATGTGTAACAAAGTTGAATCACACGTGAACGTTACGGCGTGTTAACTCTCAAAATTTAGACCGGAACGTAAAACGAAAAATTATAAAAGATTGAAAGTGAAAAATTATAGAGGTTAACTATAAAAGATGTAAAAGCATTGGGTTTAAAAAAAGAATTAATAGTTGTACCGCATGCATAGAAATATGTACACATAACTTGGTAATTCGAATATATACAATTTGTAAGAAACAATATGAAAATGTATAAAAGAGTAACTTTAAGAATGGGATAAAGATCAATCACAAACCAATAGAAATTACGAACATTTTACGCAAATCTATGACAAACAGTCAAGATTAATACAAATCAATAATTTCATTGTATGAATAATATTATTATAAATATACAACATAAAATTTATATATGTACACACACAAATTCATGTATGTTATTAAAGAAGCACACGTGTACAGTTATTATCGCATAATTATTATATTAATTGTTAATATTAAAATTATTAAATATTATTATATTGAAATAATCATGAGCCAAAGAATATAAGTTGAAAGATTGAGTGAAAGATAAACGGATATAACCAGTGTCGGCTCAAATTAATAAACTGTGACGAATTGAGTTTGGGGCCTCAAAAAATAAAGGTCTCCAATTTTTTTCTCAGTTATATTGGGTTTAGTATATATGGGCTCAAGTGCTCAAATGATTCAAGATAAGAGCATATCCAATTATACATAATCGATAATGGGAATGAGGATTGAGAAATCATCGAGAATCCTATAATCAAATGTTGAGGCTGAGATATGGAAGGTCAAAACTGAAGGGCTTTCAAACCATCGCTACGCTCATCATTCATCACTGACTCAAAACTATTCTGATCCAATCTTGTTGGAGTGCCTTCTGACAATCGCTACGAGCCTCCGATCATCACATATCAACTGACTGAAGAATAGTCGATACTCGGTCGACTCGGCAAGTGAGGGGCGGCTAACGGCGATTCAAAATCTGTTTTGCCTTATTTGTTCAAGATATCAACTACAAGGTTAATTTTCTTATGTTTTTTTTTTTGGTTTATTGGCATATTGATTCTGTTCAAATAACTAGGAGTAAAGATTTATTACTTCTAAAATTGTTTGCTTAATTGTTTAATTACCTTATGAGTTAGGCTGTCTTCGTGTGTTCAATACTTAGATTTAGGTATCTTTTTTTATTTTCTCTTTGGTATTTTGATTTTAGGCATAAGACAATGGAGGAGAGTTATAAAAAATAAATTAATAAATTTTTTTTGAAAAGAACCTCAATTTTTAAGTTTGATTGGGCCTTAAAATAGTTGAGCCAGCATTGGATATAAGTCTATAACAAATGACTTTATTGTATGCATGCACTCTAGTTATTTGGTTTTTGAAAGCAACAATTTCGCTTACACTTTGGTGTGATAATGTGCTTCAGTTGCACAACTATTGTATAGATTTGTATAAAGTTTAGTTTTTGACATCAGTTTGAAACCATAAATGAATCATTTGAAAAAAAAAACAAAAAACAAAAAAAACAAAAATAGAAAATAAGGCCCCCTTTGATTGAAAGAACTCATCGAAATAAAATTAGTAACTAAGTGAATGAAATCTAAAATAATGATTTGTTCAAGTTTAAAAGAATGAATTTCATCAAATTAAGTTGGTTGATGGATTTCAACAATCATATGATTGCCCCTCCTCTCTTTATCTATCTTATATTTCTTTACAATTCTACATTACTCTCTTCTCTCTACACACTCACACAGAGTCACATGCATTGTTTTACAACACCCATAGAATATAAAACTATACTTTGACTACAAAAACATATATACTATTTATAAGACTTTCTGGAACTGTTCTAAGAGCACAAGTATGGGATTATTAAATGAGGTGCTCAAAACCAAAAGAAGTTCACATGGGTGGCCAAAAGGTGCATTTTAATCATACAACAAAAATATATTTAAACAACACGTACGTACAGTGTCTAACTATTTGGAAACAGTAACCAAATGACAAACTAGATAGTTAAAACGAAACCATATTCATTTCATTCATAGTAAACTAGTTGGTAGCAAGATTACAAATAAATCCCACACACTCATGACATAAATGAAATGTTTATTTTTTACTTGTATTTATATTGAATCAGTAACATTTTTAACATCGATAACCACTTCAAATGTTTATTCAGAGAATTGTTTTTCAACTATAGGGTAATGTTTGCATCATTATTTATAAATCGACATATATATACATTACATCTTATATACATTGTGTCTCTATGTAAAATACACAAACTATGTACCAATTCTATCTCAAATATAAGTGTATACGTGAACATACACCTAAATAACATAAAGACGTCATTTACCATGAATAGCATGTACTGTTATTTATATATATATATGTTATATCACATTTTTAAATTTCTCTAAAAACGCATGTGCATACAAATTTAGCATTAATGTAGGAGGGTTTAGCCTCTCAACCTATACAATACAATCTTCATTGGGTTGCTTATGTTCATGTGTGTCAACTGATTAATAATATGTATCATCTTGAATGAGTTGCTTACATTCAAATCATATTTGTGCGGCCTTGACATGATTAGATTTGTTTGCCTTAGCCTAGGTTTTGCATTTGCACGGCCTTGACATGATTTAGCAATTTTGATCTATAAGTCCGTTTGCCTTAACCTAAGTTTTTGCATTAGCGGGCCTTGACATGATTAGGTTTGTTTAGGGGTACACATTGGTACTTTTTCAGAGGAATTTTGGCATCTTATTCATGTATGTTATGTGGTATTACTTGTCAATACTATACATTCTTCAAATGCATTTATGTCTTATCAATTGCTTTTACTTGTTCGTTCTTATTGTGGTTGTGATCCTTTGATATATGTTGAATGTTATTTGTGTTGTGTATCATGCAGCTTGGGTGTTAATTAACTTGGATTTTAGTCTTGTCATGTCATGTCAAATTAGTTTTTAGATTCAGGGGTCTTATTCAATAGCAACTTCTTATCTTACAGGATAGAGGAAATGTTTGTCTTCATCCTTCCTCCTAGACTTCTAGAGTCTACCTATAGCTTTGCTATAAGACTTTACTGGGTGGGTACGTTGTTTGTTTGTTGGTTTAATCTCTAAGTTTGTGTGCAAGGTTTAAGACTTTTTTAGTAATAATCCATTGTTTTGAAAACTGGACGGACAGGGGAACCAGACTCCAATCTGGTCTGGTTCAGTGCTTAAAACCGTTTTGACATTGAACCAGTCGAAAGGGGTTTTATATATGTATATATTGTTAAATTTTTTTACATATTCATTTAAAGAATTATAATATAATCTGGTTCTTATATGGCCTGACCAGTCAAACCGTTCTGACCAGTGGACCGGTAAGATTTCCGGTTTTAAAAACATTGATAATGTCAAAATGAATATAACCTCATGTATGAAATACCATTGGAACAAGATGATTATTAGTTTTTACCTAATAAAAGCTTTCTTGTTAAAAATTGATCGACCATCACCAGGAACAGATGATTATTAGTTTTTACCTAATAAAAGCTCACATGTGTTTGTTATCTTTAAAAATATAGCCTTATGATTATTAGTTTTTTCTAAAGGCATATTGTAAGTTTAATAATTTTGATATTTATCTTTATCTTTTATAATAAAAGTAAAAAGATGATAGAATGATAATTTTACATATGGATTAAGACACCCATATAAAAAGTCATGCTTAAATTTAAAAAATTAACCACTTTATTTCATTTATACATTTACAATAAAGTATAAAATCTGATGTTTATAATACAAATGCTAAAAAATATACACCTGGCCAAACAAAACCGCCATTTACTTTCAATGTTGTTCATTCATTGCGATTGAGCGTTAGTCCGTCTTCCCCTTTCCCTTATCGGATGTTAACAGCTCAATAACAATCAATGGTAATTTGTGGTGACAATTTTTTCAATAACTTTATACAGTCTATGCAAATCACCATCGAAAGCTGCCTCCGATAATCATAAAACTCTAAGCTACATAAAATGAAACCCCCTAAATCCAGATAATAAGTGATTTCCGATTACAAATATCACCCATGCTTTCACTAATCATATTGGGATAATATAATTGTCTTAAAGGCTTTTTGTAATATACGTAATTGTTTTCTTTCAATAAAATTTTTCAATAATTATATTTTTATTTTTTAATTTACGTCATAACGCACAGCCGATACTGACTAAAATCGAATTCCCAAAAAATAGCGCAACAGTCGTACCGCCGAAACTTGCGGATATTTCCACTAGTTTTATACATGTGCAGAGAACAAGAAGAGTCTAATAGAATTATAGAAATAAAAATAATAATAAATATAAAGATCCATAATAAACTAACTTGCAACTTAATAGTGATAAATAAAATAACTATAAACAAAGACTATACCGACCGCAGAAACCGTAGCCACATTATTTAAAATATCTTAGATATTTTTAGTCCTTTGTTTGCATGTGTTTTCAGCAATTCATGATCATTTATTCATTAATATTTGTTATTGTTATGTTATTAAGCCACAAACTCAAGTAACGTTTCTTAAAACAACTATCATATCATTTTACTGAATTGAAATATTTGTTATTGTTATTAGATCGGTCGTGTTCAGTTGACCTTCAAATAATTATAACCGAAAGTGACGAACCAATAAAATTGATTTCAGATGAAAAAAATTAATAAAATCAAACCTAATTTCAACAAAAATAGTGTTTATCCCTGAGCGATACAACGGGAATATATGACCGGGTGTAATTTAAAGGCAAGCGGTGGTACATCCAAAAATGAAATATAAAAACAATAATTTAAATGAATATAAAAATAATTGAAAAAGCTCGAACCTGGCTACATTTTTAAAACATTAAAATATTTAAAAATAATAACATTATTAAATAAAAGTGAATAAAATATAAAAAGAAACCTTTATAATAATATTATTAATTATTAATTAAAAGGAATTTCATTGGGGGTCCAAATTTGGAATCTGGTAATAATTGGGCTTCAATAGATTGCTATTTGGACTCAAAGGAAGAATACAAGAACTGGAAGCACCGGGCCCTGTGAGGAAATAAAAAAGAAAATCTAGCAGGTTCGCACGTGGTATAAAACTAATCGTGATGGTACTGTAGCTACCGACCATCGTTTATATATATATATAATTTATTCATAAAATAAAATTAAAGTCTGAATATTTCTTTTGGTTATAAGAATATATCTTTTTCAGTTTACCAATGGATGGTTTATAAAGGCTTAACAAAAGTCCTTTTATAACGGCCCAAAATTTTGTCTTGTGGGATATATAATGTCTGTCACTCTCATACTCAATAATTATTACTAACTATACAAAACTAAAACGTGTGAAAAATATTGAATCACACAACTATTTAGGTCTTAAGGATATATCCAAGACTCCCAACGGTTCTTGCAAAATGCTACCTTAATTCCCTAGCAAAAAATAGAATAATTTTATATGTTATATTAAGATAAAAGTATATATACATTATTTTAATATTCGAATCGTTTTAGTGTATTGCAGATGTATTTGAAAAGCCATACACGTGATTCTATTAATTATGTTGGGTGATATGCTATACCACGTCTCAAGAGGGCGACGATAGGTCTTTGTAGTGTTGTGGATGACACAAGAAACGCTTATAGTAGTTTCACGCCATGAGCCTCAAATGGTCATCTTTGACGACATATGTAGTGCATATCAAGCTGAAGCAACAATATCCCCAATTAGACATGATGAGTGTACTTACTTTTCCAGGGTTGCCAGCATGTCCGGGGTCACTGACTAGTCATGTCGTTGCTGTGAAAAGAGGTTATAAATTCAACGTCAATGACCCTACAACGATAGTTCCACGACTAAACTTAATGTGCATCATCCATGCCTGCCCGCATGAGTAAATTGTTTCTCCAATACACCAAGTATTATGTATCTTGTTAGTTACATATTGTATGATTACTTATATATGATACGTGGGTTCAAATTATAATAATTAAATAGAGATGTTATATTTAAGATACAAAATAAAGAATCAACACTAGTCACTATTGATTTATCGTTACTTTTATAATTTAATTCACTAGCATATATTGCATTTATATCACTTTTCTATGCATTAAACCCAAAAGTTACTATTGTTAGAGAAAACTGATTTGATAACCACATTATACACGTTCTCATTTACGAGGTCGGTGCCGACCACCTCATATTTACAAATTAATCATCAACTTTAATTTACAACTTAAAACCTCAAACTTTTAAAATTTCAACTTCACCCCTGTATTATATATAATATTTAGTTTTTAATCTATTAATTTAATTTTTTTAATAACGTTTTTGGTCAATTTATATAGTTTTTTGTTCTGTTAATTTTTTTCTATTGACGCTTGAGTATAAGTTTTGTTAAAAATAGAGTTACATTTAAGATAGATATTTCTTTAGTTATCGTAGGTTATATTAAATGGTGATAACATATTGGTACCGTGAAGAACGAGACCACCAAAAAGATTTGGTATCGTCATATAGGAGTTGTATTCAAAATAAGGTATTTTTTGGGTATTGTATGTTTTATCGACTAACGATAACAAGCTGGTACAATAAAACCGATACCGACCAAAAGATATCAATACCATCATATAACTATCGTACGATACTTGTTTGAAAATTGAAATGGTAAACTTGTATGCAAATTTATAGTGGGTCAGAAATACTCCATCAGTAAAAGGATCTTTATACGCATTCAAATAATTACGGGCTCATTCAAACAAGCCCATTAAACTCATAAGATCCGATTATCTAACCAACATTGTTATAACATAACAGAACTACAGAAGTAACTCTATATTTTTATTTCCACACATTATATGTGACAGAATGAGTGACAATGACTACTCATCTCATCAATAATTAGGTTTATTTGGGTTAAATAGTTACATATGATAAATTTGAATCCATTCGAAATAAGTTATTCTTATACCACTCGTTAACTTAAAATGGATCCACATGAGCGACGACATCAGTGATCAATATATGCTGCCACGACCCTCGATGTCACCACCTAATGGTGGTCGTCGTCGATGCCGCCACCTCTCTCTTTCATGGGGTTCAACTTCTGTCTCCTTTTTCTGGGTCACTGGACCACTTTCTCTTTCACCAGCTTACTTTGGGTGCTCCCTATTTGACAATGTGTTCACCTTATCTAGTTAATCATTGTTTTTTGATTAAAATTTCTTCATAAAGCTTGAATTTTTTACAGTTGTTGGCCTTGATGCTTCTGAACTTGAGTTGGGTTTTATCCAGTTATACATAGTTATTAAAAAGTTTCAAGAAATAGTCTTATATCTTGTTTCTTGAATCTAAGTCTGTAGATGGAGTCTTGGAGATATGATTCTGTTACAACCACTGATGCTCTTCCTATGGGGATAACAGATTATGGAAACAGTGTGGTTTTCGCGTCCCAAAACGCGATAAGCATTGAGAATCAAAGGTTTGAGGAGATGTATTTTCCTCATGTTGTCAGCAGTTCTTTGTTCAATCCAGTTATGGTTGCCACTCATAATGCATTCTGTGAAGGAAATGAATCAAGTTCTAAGAAGCTGGATTCATTTTTTGAATCAAACTGCAAAGTGTCACGACAATTTGAATGTAACTTTGATAACAATGTTAATCAAGAAAATCTCATAAATTTTAGTTCTTCCAAGATTACAAAAAATTTGAGCTCATCTGATGCTTTTATGCCAACAAAACCGACACCAATCCCAGTTTTCGGTTCTTCAACACCATTTTGTCAAGTCCATGGGTGCAACAAGAAACTTACATCTTGTAAAGATTACCATAAGAGGCATAAAGTGTGTGAAATGCACTCAAAGAGTGCTAAAGTGATTGTAAATGGAATTCAACAAAGGTTTTGCCAGCAGTGTAGCAGGTTATTTTTCACACCCCTAAACCAAGTTTCAATCTTTTTATGTTTTTATAGCCTGTTTTGGTCTCATGAACCATCTTCTGTAATGGTGATTTAATATTGTTTATTAATATCAGGTTTCATGTTTTGAGTGAGTTTGATAATGGCAAAAGGAGCTGTCGTAGGCGGCTTGCAGACCATAACCAGCGCAGAAGAAAGCCTCATGGTAACACTAGAGATGGTAACCTCTTGATGATAACTTCTCATGCAAAAGATCTTGACAAATTCCAATTAATCATCATGGAATGTGGATTAAATGCATTATTACATAAAGATACAATTCATAAACTATACGAATATATGATCATGATTTGAATTTGACACATATTTGCTTTTGAAATCTTGATTCATTTTCAATACCTTTTCACATCAGTTCTGAGAATTTATTGATTCAAACCTTTTTAAGATCCCGCAAATAGCAAGGCTAAGGGGTCCACAAGACCGAGGGCAACATCATCTTCCACTTGGCATATAGAACTTGAAGATGAAACTATTAATGATCTTCGGTCCATGAGATCCATGACAGATGTACAATTGCAGTATTCTTCTCTTCATGGATCAAATTCTGCTTTCTGTCCATTTATTAACAAAGATGAAACAGGTTAAGATATTTGGTCTATCTATCCATCTTATTATATCTTACACTTGGCACTAATTATTCCGTTTTTAGGTGGTACAGATGACATCCATACCAATGATCCTACACATGCTCACACTCTTTTATCATCTCAATCAGATAGTGCTTCTTCATGTCATTCATCAAGAAATCCCCAAATGAAACCATCGATCCATAATGTTCGTAGGACAAATAACATGAACAACCCGTTGGTGGGCTCTGAATCAATGAACCATGAGACTCAGGTTTGGTCTGATGACGAGTCAACCATCGACTTGCTGCAGCTATCATCAGAGCTCATGAGAGTTGAGCATCAGAAGGAAATCATTCATATGAAGTGTGCTCATGAGTGGTGTTAGTGTTAGATAGATACTTGGTTCAGTATCATTTAAGAAAGTGTGCAATTAATTAATATTGTTGTGTTGTAGCTATCAATGCTGCATAAAGCTTTATGTTTCACCATGTCAGCTGTTTGTTGTGAGAGAGTGAAACGGAGATGAGTTATTAGAATCAATAAAATTTCTTTTTACTGCTTCTGTCATCTGCAACAAAGTATTTTGAAAGAAATATAACGACACAAAAATTAAAATTCGCCGTTGCCGGGGATCGAACCCGGGTCACCCGCGTGACAGGCGGGAATACTTACCACTATACTACAACGACATTTTTGTTAACAAGTATTTAGTTATAACATTTAGACGTCTCTTCTTTATGTTTTCAAATTGCTACAAGTAAAGTTTAAACCAACCACATGATCAAATTGATGCAGAAAAGGTATAATAATCTTCCAAACCGCAAAAAGATTCAAATGCTTAAATAACTTATGAAAATATGACAGATATAAATAAATTAAGTCTCAATGTACCCTGCATCTTTACATTTTTTTAAGATTTTTATTCAAAATTGTCAACCGAATATCCTAATGTGATTCTACGTATCATTTTAACATAATGTAAGTTTATTTAAACATACGTACTCCCTGCTACAGAGCACAAATTTAACCTTACTAGTTTTGCTTTTCAAAACCGTTTTAACTCGACCCTAAACACAGGAGTATTTGTCAAGACTTGCACCTTACAGAAGTGACCTATACATAGTGACACACCTTGAAAT
Organism: Flaveria ramosissima; assembly: GCA_025215565.1. Classification (NCBI taxonomy): domain Eukaryota; kingdom Viridiplantae; phylum Streptophyta; class Magnoliopsida; order Asterales; family Asteraceae; genus Flaveria; species Flaveria ramosissima. Next base: position 87,467,561 of record CM046035.1, read on the forward strand.
AAAAACCATAACTTTTGTGAGAATAGTAAAAACTACATAATTTACTATATGTTGTTTTTAATCAGAAACTTTTAAACAATTAGTTTTCATAAATAAAAAATAACAAGGTTGTATGATTTTTTTTAAAATTTTTACTCTTCTTTTTATAAAAAAAATTATGTACATATGCTATATAATGTATAAAAATAAATGTTCGAAAAAAAAAGTCTTAAACAAACTATACACCTACTTAAGGTACATGATAATATAATCAACAAATTGTTAGATTTAAGGCAACAATCAAGGGAATAACAAAAAGAATGTTTCAACTTTCAACTCCAAATCATTTGGACTGCAATCAAGGATTTAAGAGCGTGGGCTGAAAAGTCTGAAAATAAAAACTTGGGTTGAAATGATTAATTGGGCTGCAGTCTTTGCTTTTGGGCTTTCGGTCCTGGTAGAGTGGAAAAAAAAGGAGAATTCAGCACTCGGCGGTGTTAGGAAGAGGTGTTCCCTCTAACTCTAATGGGCGTTTGCGTCGTGAAATTTGTTGGAATTGGAATACGAATGAATTGTATTTGGAATTCAGTATTTTTCAAAAGATTTGGAATTCAAAGGAATTGGAATCTAAAAACGGAATTTAAATTCCAAATGCAATTCTAGTGCCAAAACACTTATAAAGGAATTGGAATTTATCACCCATTGCAAACCGCCACCACCTCAATGACCACCGATTATCGCCGCTACATACCACCGACTGCCGCCGCCGTCACCGCCGACAATCGACCGTGACCACCAACCGCGCCCGTTTCCGAACACGGACCGTACCCCACTACCACCACCACCGATAACGCCCATCGTCAAGTCACAGCTCGGCTACGGCGGTTGGTGACATTCGATGGTTAGGGTGGCGGCGGTTGGCGGTCGGGGCAAACAGTGTGCGGCGGTGGTCGGCGTCGGGGTTGTGTGGCGGCGGTGGCAGGCGACGGTCGGGGGCGGCCGTTTGTCGGCGACTGGCGGCGACGGTCGGGGGAGTGGCGGTTGGGGTCAGCGGTGGTTGCCGGTAGGGGGGCGAGGGTCGGCGACGGTCAGGGGCGGCATTCGGCGGTCGGGGTCGGTGGCGGGCGGCGGTCGGGGTCGGCGGTTGGGGTCGTCGGTAGTGTCGGTTGGCGCTGGGCGGGGTGGTAGGCGGCGGTTGGTGGTAGAGGCGGGGGTCGGTGGAATTTAAAATCCTTCAATATTTGGAAGGATTTTGAAATCTTTCATTTAAAAGAATTTTAGGGGATTAGTTCCAATTCCTTTCTCAACCAAACACGTTAATAATGGAATTGAAATTCAAATTTCAACGAATTATTACCAACCAAACACATTAATCAATGAAATTCAGATTTCAATTTTATTGAATTCCATTGAATTTCTTCATAACAAACGGCCCTTAAGAGTGTTCACAATTGGGTCATGCCCGGATGCTTAGACACGATAGTTTAACGGTTTTGTATAATCCTAAACCAAACCGGTCGAAGGTTTGGTGGTTTGATTTGACGGTTTGGACGGTTTAAACTGGTTTTAATACCCTTTTTAAAGTCAGTAGCATGGTTTAGTAATTCAAAAGGTTGGCTATTTATATAACCAAGTAAAATTTACAATAAATCTATATGTATAGGAAAATGACGAATAATAGATTATATATAAGATAAGTAAAAGTAGTTATTTTTTAATTTTAAAGTTACTAGCATGGTGAAGGTTAGCGAGTTGATATATAGAGCTTGAGGTCGGCGTGGCAGCTAGTTTATTCTAAAAAATCAAGTTCTTTTTGCCCATAAATGTCTCTATATATGTTACTTTTTTTTTGGAAGTTGTATTCGAATGGTCGTATCTATTAATCTATGTGGGTTCAATTTGGATTCCTAGTGATCCAAGCCCGTTAAAAATATATAATCATTTGAATAAACTTGTAGAATTGTAGATCACTAGAAATTAGACCTTTATGAGCCCATGTTAAAAATATTTGTTCGCCAGACTTAAAGCATTCATATCCCATTTTTTAAAAATATGTGAGTGAAGTTTTATATTTATGAAATGGTTTTGAGTGGTTATGAGTGGAGAAGATAAAAAATATTACCGTTCATCTGTAAATTTAATAATTCACAGTTCAACGATTATATTTTTTTAATATTTTTAATTGAATGAGTGGAGAAAAGATAAAATGTAATACTAAAGGTATAAAAAATATTATTTAATTAAATAAGAGAGAAAAATTAGTGATTTTTAATGTGATTATAAGGATAAAAATAAGTATTGTGTTGTGAGTGCTCTTATATGAACCCATATCCAAATGAACAAAATGTACTCACCGAGTCACCGGACTTTTACAAGCCCATATCGAAAGATATAATGTTAACTCGTCCATCAGAGCAAGTTCATAATACCTTTTGAACCCAAATGTCGTTGAGGGTGTGGGATGGAAGGGTGGCGTCATGCATGATGACACAAGGGCTACGGCTCGGTGGCAAAGTATGGAAGGATGGTTGACTATCGGGGAAAAACCACCGATGGCAAAACCTAACGGTAAACATCTACATTTCCTATGTAAGTGTAAACATGTATAGAAATCCTAAAGATTGCACTCTTTTGCGGTTCATAATTATCAGCATCTTACACCCATAAGCACACGGGACCCGCCAATACCAGTTAACAATGAGATCACATAAATCGTAGCTTGTTCAAGGAGTTGCCTTTCAAGAGGATAATTATGTAATAAAACCAGTGGAAACATATTGAAACATGAGACTTTATGGTACACCACACTTTGAAGGTTGCATTTCATGTTTGACCACTTTAATTTGACCATCTATAAATCAGAGGAAGTAACACATCGGTAAGAAGTTAGCATCAAAGTAGATTCTTTACATTATTATATGAATGATATTTTATTTAAAAAAAAGCTTTTGGCCACGATCTTTTAGTGACCAAGGTTGTGAATCTTTATAATGATTTAGTCATTTAGCACCTTAAATACTTTAACAATAAAAGGGGTCATTAGAACAAAATCTTGGATCATAGGATCATCACAAATTTACAACACTACAAGATTGTTGCATAGGAACTTTGTGGCAAGTGGATGCATTGTGCTTATAAGCATACAACTTTAACACATTAACTATACCCTCATTATATGCCCTTTCTTCATTACACTTTTTGTGTTGACCAATCACAACTCTCGCATTTGGTTATCGGTGAATCGATTCATATATACGATTTTGTGAATCTTATATCAAAGACCATAATTTGGTCACATAGAATCAAATCAAAGGAGGCATATTAGACACTAAAACTCAATGATCACTAAAGTTTTCTCATTTCTTTCCCCAAAGGTTTAAGCATCTGGATTAAACCGAACTAGGACCAGAAAAAAATAAAAAAAAGGAAAACAGCACAGGTATATCCGACATTTTTTTTTCTTTTAACACGTAGAAAGCAAAGAACTAATCCTTGATGTTATGATGTTTAATTATGTTTACATCTATTCCACATAGGAAGAATTTTCTGCTGTGATCATATTTAAAAAGTGAGAAAAAAAGTTTGTTTTATACTATGATTGATAGCTATTAAGGTTTCCCAACTGTAGATACTAAGGTAGCTCTTTTATTGCATATTTTATGCAGCTGCAGGTTGTAAAGAAGCACCTTTTTTTCAACCTGCAAATTGCTTACAAGCTTTAACAAGAAGCAAAAGTTGAAGCAAGTGGTGATTAATTATGTTATAAATGTTCATATTCCCTGCTAAAAAGTTAAAACACAAGAATCTGGCATATGTATAGGCTTACATTGTCATGGTGTCATCTTTTCATCCAGATTATTGTAAGGTTAACAGTGTTATCAGATCTTTTAGATGGAATTTGTTAAACATAATTAAAACCTTATGATCTACATAGAACAGTAAGTTGTAACACATGGGGTAAATCTAATATCGTTGTGTTTTGTTAGTCCACAATAGAGATATTGGGGAATAAGAAATGTCTGGCTTCTAATACGTTAGATGTTTGAGTGGGAGCAATCTTAGGATTGCTGATCTTTTGAGAAGTTTCTATCTGGACAACAAAAAAACATGTAAACTTCTAGTAGACAAAAAAAACATTTTTGGTTCGTATGAAATACTATGAAAGGGGATGTGTCAAGTGGCCTTGTAGTTTTTTTTATTAACTAATGTATATTTGTCATCTCTCGATCTACCCCGTGTTTTTTTGAACGTCGACCCCTACAAAAAGCTTTTGAGACCATTAAACCAAATATGTTTTCCTAAAAAACTTTAACTTGCTAATAACTAGAGCTCGTTTTTATTAAAAATAATAAGCTTAAAATCTACTAAGCTTGTTTATTAAATTAAAAGCATAATTTATTTTACATTGGCTCATTCCATTGACAAAAGTACTTTAAAAAAGTTCCGATTGAAAATGTAATGGATTGTTATAAAATTGTACTAAAGTTGTACTGTATTTATTATATCACTCGACCCAACCTGAAAATTCAGACATCAAATTGAGATACACTTGTAAACCGTAATATACCGACCCCAGAAGAAAATATCTCTTAGGTCTGTCTCTGACGACAATGATGCTAGATGCGAGTTTCTAGGAAAAGTTACTCATGCTACCTTAAAACACTTAAAAGAGTGTTAATTAAATTAAAAATATTACTTCGTTTATGATATAGAAATTACTTCCAAACATAAATGATCGAGAGTCAAAACTCTAACAATCTAATTAATCGCCCCCACGTAAAATAAAGCACTTGGTTCATATCAAAAGCGAGAAACGAGCTTCTCTTTAGAAATCATGTGAAACAATGAGAGGGTGGTCGAATAGGTTAATGCAAACTCGTTTTTATAATGAAAAATAGTAAACGATACTTTTGGAGTGCATGGACTGGTGTGATTCTAAGGCTGTGTTTGATATGCTTGTTTCCGTTGCTGACCACTGACCGGCTGACTCGGTCAGTCGGTCAGGGTGTTTGTAGATCGCTCGATTCGGCTGACCCGGTCTTTAGGGTTCTGACCGAGACCCCCAAAATTTGAAGTCTGACCCGTTCTGTTTTCCATCGTGGTCCTCCAGCGCTTCTCCATCTTCGCTGATTCCATTGAGTTGCTCGCCTCCGTCGGTCACCATCGAGTTGCTCGCCTCCGTCGGTCACCAGCGCCGCCGATTTGTTTGACAGCGAAGTCGGTCACCAGCGAGTTGCTCGCCTCCGTCACCATCTCCGTCGCCAGCGCCGTTGCTCACCTCCGTCACCATCTCCGTCGTCTTCTCAAGGTAATTAATCACTGCTTCGATTGTTGTGTTTTGAGATCGATTAATTTGTTTGTTGGTTGAAATCGATTGATTTGTTTGTTGGTTGAAATCGATTGATTCTCAGATTTAGGTTTGTGTATGTATGTAGATGGTTGAAATCTATTTTCTCAGATTTGTATATATGTATGCTGATTCATGTGATTTGCAGTATGTATATTTGTATGTATATGGGTATGTATATGTATATGGGTATGTATATGAGTATGTATATGTATATGTATATGGGTATGTATATGTGTATGTATATGGGTATGTATATGTGTATGTATATGGGTATGTATGTGTATATGTATATGTATATGGATATGTAGATGTGTATGTATATGGGTATGTATATGGGTATGTATATGTGTATGTATATGTGTATGTATATGGGTTTGTATATGTGTATGTATATGGGTATGTATATGGATATGTAGATGTGTATGTATATGTATATGGATATGTATATGTATATGTATATGGATATGTAGTTGGGTATGTATATGTGTATGTATATGGATATGTAGTTGGGTATGTATATGTGTATGTATATGGGTATGTGTATGTATATGTATTTGTATATGTGTATGTATATGGGTATGTATATGTATATGTATATGAATATGTAGATGTGTTTGTTTGGATTATGTTTGATTTATGTTAACTTGTATTTTGTATGACATTTTGAATTGTTATAATTTAGCTATTTTTATTAATTACACAACACCAGTTAAATTCAAACTCGATTAAACAACGAGACAATAATGTTATTTTTATCATTCAGCAGACTCAGTCAGCTACTAAATCAAACAGCCAAGTTTCAGTCAGATGCAGATTCAGTCAGAACCTCTTACTGGGTCAGCTTCTTACTCAGTCAGATCTTACTCAGTCAGCGCAATCAAACAGCCCCTAAGTTTTCTTTATATTCTATTTTTTGTTTTACTTAAGTTTTAGCAATTTGCTAGTTTTAATAATAATCTTGCTTGCCGTTCAAAAAAAAGTTTGCAAAATAAAGCAATGATTATATAATGAATCAAAATCAAGCTTTGATGTTTTACATACTAAAATATAAGTACAAGTGTCATAAACATCATTAGCAAATTAGTGACTACTTTGATTACATGCACGCTAGTAGTAATTACAATCAATTTGGTATGTTGTTGCTCTAATCTCATTGGATATAATGATTGGTTTATCCATGATGGCATGGGACTATAATGATTCATGCATGATAAGTTGCAAAATCTTTTATGAAAGAAATTATATCAAAAGTTTAGAAACTTTTGCTTTCTTTTTATGATTAGGTACTAATAATTCTACTCAGTGCTTATTTTTTTTGTTAACTAGCTCAGTGCTTTTTTTTTTGGTAACTTGGTTCACTAGGTTAGGTTTTAAATCTTATTATTAAAATATACACATTCGGTTTAGGTTTAGGGGAAGTTGAATTGATAAATTTTTGGTGTGTTTTCTTGTATGTTTGGAGTTTATGGATAGTCTTTTGAATTGTGGAAAATATATTTCTGTTTAAAATGAATTTGATATTACTTTAAAACCTTTTATTGGTTAAACTAAAAGCATACTTAAACAAGTATTAAAATTTCATATAAAATTTGTACCCAAATTCATATATGTCCTTTTCATCTTTTAAACATATAAAATATCTTTTTTATAGAAAGAATGAACTATCACAACGTTTAGTTCGTTGGTCAGCAGTTTGAGATTATAACTATTAGGGTTGGACGATAATAATATCAGTTGGTAAACCATCAAAAACAACTAATCAGTATTAACCAAGTTACTACTTATGACTTATATTTCAACAACTTTAACGTTGATGATCAAACTTGCCTAGTTCACAACTAATAAACAAAAATCTCCTAACACTTCATGTATAAAAGATATGATACCCAATCATGTTTAACAAAGTGAAAGAGTCACTATTCTAGCTTTAAACATTATCTTTCGGGTGCATAGGCGCATGAGAATAACAAGTATAGTATGTATTATAGCGTTGAGCACTAAGGTTAGTCATTATCCGTATATTAAAGACCCACACAAATATACAAACATCTTTAAAGACTATTGGTTTACTAGTCATGTGCCTTTAAAGGACGAATACAAACTTGACATGTTCTAACAATGGTTGATAATCCTTTCTCCATTTGCTTGTATTCCATCACATAAACACTAATCTTTCATGAGTACCAAAAAAATGCATCATAACCCATCAACATCACAACTTTACACGTACACTAATCATACAATAAAGTGGGCATTCATCTTAATATGCCCTCATAAAGTAGGGTTTATAATATCAAAAACAAGATTGGAGATACACCCGTGCACTTAGGTCAGTACGGGTCGTTAAATATGCATTGTTACAAGAATTTGGCATATGATAAAGTAAAGCAAATGGGAATATATGTTATGAGAGGCAAGTTGCGATGTTACTTGTGTTATATGTTTGAATAATATAATCACTAATGCTATCTTTTTTGTATGGTGATGAGAGAAAAAGTAAGGGCACTTTAATTAAGGGCCAAAAGAGTTCATGCATGATCTATATGCATTGGTCTTTATGTTTTTATTCGTCAATAAATTTTTAGTGGTCTTCACAATTGTAATGAGAAAAGAGAATCTATCTTGACCGTTGATTAGTACATGTGGATCATTAAGAGCAACATTAGAAAACCATAATTGACACGATCATTTGATATCCATAGAAATGAAATGATAATTTTAAGTTCATAAATAACACTCATATTAGATATTAAAACCATAAAGAGTCAAGTGACTACATAAATATTAAGGATAGGGGCATACATCATACGTTAAAATGTCACAAAACCACACCCTAAGTACTAATACCGTATCAACTACACAAGCTTTAACTTAACGATAAACCCATCAAGCCCTAACAACAGCCCTGCACGCCAACGGCTTCTTCATCTCCAACGACAGCTTCAAACACTCAGACAGATCAACCGAACCCGCTTCAACCCAATCGAACTTCTGCAACAGCTGAGCCAACCACAGGTGAACCGTGGTTAACCCCAACGCCTTACCAGGACACACCCTCCTCCCAGCACCAAACGGAGCCAACCTCAGGTCCGAACCCATAATCGCAACATCCTCGGTCATGAACCGGTCCGGGTTGAACCGGTTGGGCTCGGCCCAAACACGCTCATCATGGGTTATAGCCCACATGTTCACCATAGCAGTTGTTCCAGCTGGAACAACATGCGGGCCCACTACAGTGTCTTGGATTGCTAGTCGAGCCCAAGACAGTAGAGGGCCCGGTGGGTGCACACGTAAGGTCTCTTTTACGATCGCCTGAAGGTAAGGAAGGCGGTCGAGGTCGGAATCGGTTACGGGCCGGGCTGACCCAACTACACTGTCGATTTCGGCTTGGGCCTTGGCTTGGATATCAGGGTGTAACACCATTCGTGCAAGAATCCACTCTAACAATATTGCCACCGTGTCAGTCCCCCTAAAAATCATTTCCTACAAAATAAAAACAATCAAAACATATCAGCAAAAAGTTGAAACAAGAGAATAACATAAGATATTATTCCTATTCCTATTCTTATTAAATTTAATAAAAATAAAAATAATATACCCAAAGAACAGCGATCATGTCATCGTCACTAAACTTATTCTCCGACTCCAAATCAAGCAAAACGTCGACGAAATCACCGTCGTAAACCGCCGCAGCTCCGCCGCTGGACCTCCTCTCACGGTGTTGCTCAATGATTTCACCAACAAAAACATTAACCTTCGACACCAACGTTCTACACCTCCTCCTCACACCTTGTAAATCAAACCAACTAATGATCGGAAAATGGTCGCTCCAGTTGAATATTCCCAACAGCTCATAACCTTCACTGACCAATTTCTCAAGCTCATACCCTTCACCGGAATCTTCACCGAAATTATCATACGATTTTCCAAACACCGACATCATGACATTGTTCAAAGAAGCGAAATGAAGAATCTTCTTCACCTCCACGACGCCGTTTTGCTCCATGTTAGACATAACTTGACCCACCATCTTCAACCCGATTCTTTCGCGGAACGACCCGAACCCGGAAACCCGCTTCGGGCTGAACAAATGGGTCGCCGAGATTCTCCTCAGGTTCCTCCAGTAGTCACCGTAGGGGGCAAACCCCATCGCACGGTGAAACAGCAGCTCATACGCCGACTCCTTCACGGGTCGATCAGCGAAATCGGAGCTGTTGAGAATCTCCTTCGCGGTATCCGGGTGACTCGAGATGACAAAACGGGTCAACCCGACGGAAAACGCCATGAGAGGCTTAGCATTGAAAGCATCAGAAAGCTTCGCCAACGTTCTGTGAGTCAACGAAGAGGTGAAGGCAAACACAAGGCCCAAAAGAGGGACGCCGGATGGGCCGGGTATGGCGGTTTTGGGCCGGGGTTTTGACAGAGCCCATGCGAGACCACCGGGGGCGAGGAGGAAAGCGAAGATGGAGACGAAAACGACGACGCATAGGAAGAGGTTGAGGGTGACGACGGAGGTGGTGGCGACGGCGGTGGTGGTGGTGGTGGGGATGTAGATCGGAGAAGAAGACATGGTGGTTGATCGGAGACGGTGGTTGAATGCGGTGATGTGAGTGAGTGAAGAAGGTGGTGTGACGATGGTTTAAATAGAGTTTCAGAGGGACTGTGACATAACGTCATCATTAATGTGGATTTTGATTAGTTTTAGTTTTTATTTTCTGTGATCAATTATCGGTTATGTGACATAATTACGATTCCGTTTGGTAATCTTTTGCTTTTTTATAGTTTGATATTTCGCATGTAAGTTATACAAAGAGTGACTGCTATTTGTACCAAAGGATATTCTATCAATTTTAGAGAACAAAATGGTTGATTTAAAAAATCGTTAATATCCTAAGTTGCATCAAATAACTTGTACCTTAGGGAGGTAGTGTATCAAAGCCGTAGGAGTGTTAAAAAGTATTTTAATTTGAAACCAAATTCAAAATATTTTAAAATCCGATCGAATTCTAAATATTTCAAATTTTTTATTCGGATACTGGTTTTGAGCATTTTCGGATATCCGAATTATTCAAAATATTTTTTAAAAATAATTAAATAAAAATATTAATTAGAAGTTTCGGATATTCAAAATATTTTTATAAACACTCCGGAAATCCGAAATCTTTTTTGATAAAAATATTAATATTTTATAAAAAATATTAAGTTATTAAATAATACATATTTTTTAAGAATAGTTGATGGTTTGAAACGTATGATACATTGATGTAGAATAAACAATAAGTATAAAAGATGAATGAGTTAATTGTTTAGAAAAAAAAACTTATAAAATCACAATCAATCATACTATATTTGTAAGAATTTCTAAAAAAAGATGTTATAAGAAGAAAAGATATCTTACACTGTTAAAGAGTAAAATTACTTACAATAGAATCCTTATTGAATGATTTTCAGTGAGTAACGTATATTTTAATTTTAATATTCGATATACACTATTTAATATTTTTATTTTTTCACAAGATCTCATTAAAACGGTTTTCAAAATAAAATTTGCCTGTGGAATATATTGATCGCTTAGGTATTTTTAGAAAACATGTTATATGGAATGTATTTGAAATGAATAAAAAGTTTGTAAAATAGTAAGTGATATTCTTATATTGTTAATTTATTTTTAGAAACACGAGGGCCGTTTAACATATATTCTAAATAGGAGAAAATAGCATAAAATAATAAATATGTTTAACCAGATTGCACGTTTAGTACCTAAGTTGTAAAAATTACAAAGTTAGTACAAACTTTTGTATGCATATAGCATGTTTAGTTAAGGATTTTAAAAACTACAAAAATTAGTCCAAACTTTTATATGATCTTTGCATGTTTGGTCCTTGAAGTTAAAATAGAAGTTAGTCAAAAATTTTATGAAATGTATAAAAGTTAAAGAAATTTAACATCATGGACCGAACGTGCACACGCACACAAAAGTTTGAACTAAATTTTAAACTTTATAAAATCTGAAAACCAAACATGTAACCACGTAGACTATTTATAGCTCACTATGTTTTTCAACGCGTCATTAATAAACAAAACAGAGTAAAAGATGAACAAGTTACTTATTTAGTTTGTAAATTAATAAAACATAAATATTTGATTATTATGTTATTGGGACTGTTATGCGTAATTAAAGTGAAAAATCAGTATTGTCACTTGCTAAATTTATATGAATTATTATCGGTGAATACGTGATAGTCTGGATTATAAAAATATAATTTAACATTAATATATAGTTACAAACTATATCCTTTGAGAACTAGACCTGTTATTAACGTTTTGTGTTTTTATCTTACTTTTTATTAATAAAATGTTAGTTTTATTTTTATTTTAAGTAATGGGTAATATTAAAAAAAGGGGAGCAAGAGTTAAGAGAACTAAACCATTTATTTGAAAAAGTGAATTATCGTTTTTCTCCTAATATTTTGGTCACATTTGTTATTTTCACACAAAAAAAATTGGCATTTGGCTCGCCAAGTTTAAAAAATTTATCATTTTCATTCAAAAAATTAATTCCATTAATTTAAATTGTTAAACATGTAATTGACAAATTTACTCTTTAAGCTACAAAACCAAATGCCTTAATTACATAATCATAATTGATTGAAACTGAATCAAGATATAGGAAAGATAACAACTAGAGGCGATAGCCTCAATTATACAACATCTTCGCAATGTGTCCCCCCCCCCCCCCCACCCACCGACCGATGAAAGCGATAATATCATGATTCAGTCGTGATAAAAGGTTCGAATATGAAAAGATAAAATATCCGATATAAGTTTCATTAATGAAACAATAACAAATGAATGGAATTTTAACAACTATACATTAACATAAATTAAGATTTTGTCGTTATTTTCAAATTTACATAACTATCCCCCTTTAATGATAAACAGTTTTATATCTTAAATTAACAAAGTTAATTTTTTTGAATGAAAATGACAATTTATTAAAACATTGGGAAGTCAAATGCAAAAGATAATAAATAAGTAAATATTTTTTGGATAAAAATAATAAATATAATAAAATATTAGATAGAAAACTAATAATCCACTCTATTTGAAATAATTACACGATACTTTAAATACAAATCAATTTGTTTTTCAATACTATTTAGTTAAAATGATTAAGCTCATATTGATGTTGTTGAGCCTTGTTTGTGATAGCATATTACTATTACTATTTTTATTATTAGCTTTGGTCGGTGGGGGTGGTTTTTTTCTCTTTTTTTTTGTTTGTGTTTTAATTTTTCTATTGTTTTTTTTTTGTTTGTGTTTTAATTTTCTTTTTTTTTTTTTGTTTGTTTGTGTTTTAATATGGTTTGTTTTGGGTGTGGGTTCGAGATTTTAGGGGGGTTTTTTTTTTGTTTTTGGTATCTGGACACGTGTCTTTAATTTGTAGGGTTCGTTGACGTTGTCTTTCTCCGGGTTCCTGCTTTCTTTCTTTCGTTATCGATACCATGACGATTCTCGCTATTAATGTTTGGGTTTTCCTTTTGTTTGCTCTTTTCGGGGCTTTGATTTTCGTCGATTTTATATTTTGGACTGTGTCGCTTTCTTGTGGTTTTGATTTTCGCTTGTTTTGTGTATGGTGTTGGGCTTTGATTTAGTTTTTGGGTTTTGGATGTTCTGGTGTGTTATGGATTTGGGTTTTGGTGTGTTTTACTTTGTGTATTTTACTGATTTTGTGGTTTGAACCTTCATTTTGATTTTGATTTAGGGTTACGTTAAAACTCGTATATGCGCGGCAACGTGCGCACCAAAACCTGGTTATAAATTAATCAAGGTATAAAATCAAAAATACCCTTTCATCGAACCCAATACACACTATGAAACAATATGTGTTGACTATGTTCACTTGGATACACATGCTCACACATTTAAGATCAACTAGATATTAAACTCGTGTGTTGTGGCGTGTTTACGGACCTCTTAAGATGCGTAGTGACAACGACATTAACAAGTTTAGCTACATAAAAAAACGTATAAAGTTGACATAGTTTGGTGTTGAATATTGAAACATAGATATAAGAGCGTTCACATCTCACTTTGTATCTCTATTTTTATAACTATATTAAAAATACTACTTTTTTTCTCTTCTTTTTAATTAAATAATATTTGTTTATATTTTTTCATTGACATTTCTCTTTGCTCTACTAAAAAATATTAAAAAATTAATATTCTTTATAATATAAAAAACACACTCACAAATATATAAAGTATGAGATGTGAATGCTCTAAGTATGTATTATATCACATACGTTGCACCTTAATAATTAAAATAAAATGTAATATAAATAAAAATATATACACATCAAGACTAAAAGAAAAAAAAGCTATAAACAAATGCATGCCCTAAGGTTCTAACCCGTTTACCTAAGAGAAGGGGAACATGCGTATAACAACTACTCTTGCTCAACTAGTGAAATTTGGATTTGAAAGTAACTTAGGGGGTGTTTGATTTCGGCTGACCCGACTAACCAAGCTGACTGGTTGATTCATGCCGGTCAGCCTGTTTGATGTGCGTAAAACCCGAGCTGACCGGGTCAAAACATCTGACCCGGACCTGAAATTTCATAATACTGACCCACCCAACACCCCTGCACCCGAGCTGACTGGCTTCTCCTCCACCCCTGCACTCGAGGTTACGGCCGGTGATTTTGGCATTTTGGCAGCGGTGACGATGAGAGGGCGGGGGTGGAGGTGGGTGGGTGGGATGGGTTTGGTGGTGGTGGTGGTTTTGCGGTGGTGATTGGCGGAGTCCGGTGAGGGTGATGGAGGCCATGGTGGTGGTGAAGTGAGGGGGTGACGAAGATCGAACGGCGGTTAGTGATGGTGAGGGTGATGAGGGGGGCGTAGGTGGATTTGAGGGTTTTGAGGATGGGTTCGAGATTAGGGAGGGGTGTGGTGAGGATGAGGAGGGTGGAGGAAATGAGGGAGGAGCTTGGTGGTAGCGGCGGCATGTTGCGGTTGCGATGGTGGATGGAGGACGGCGGCAATGCAGACGGAGACGGCGGTGATGAACCAGAGCTCCATTTATGGTGGTGATGATGAAGATTATTATAATGGTGAGTGTTGGGGGAGATATTACTAAATCGATTTGGTTCTAGTCAGATACTGAATCAAACATCCAAGTTTCAGTCAGATGCAGACTTAGTCAAAACTTTTAACTGGGTCAGCTTCTGACTCAGTCAAATCTTACTGAGTCAGTGTAATCAAACAGCCTCTTACTTAACCATTTAAGAAAAGCAAGAAAGAAAAGGTTGTTGGCCAATAGTGTGATGACACATATCAGGCCGACGGGAGCCCCACAAAACCTACAATTTTAGAATATGGATCAAATATGAAGATCCTGTGCCATCTTCTATTTACTTATAACTAGTTTTATAACTAGTTTTTACCGCCCGCGCGTTGCGGCGGTATTGCACACTGCGTGATAAAGTATAAACTAACAATCGAACTGACCTGCCTCGAAATTCTTGTCGAACTATAAAGTAAGTCGAATTTATGCCGTTGGACGAACACGTATTATACTTGACTCGCCTCTATTCCAAACAAAATAATGTCGAAACGTAGAACAACTCAAAGCGTACCTTAAGAAAAACACATAGATTACAATCGTCCTAACTCGTTTCAAACTAAATTTACATTGAAATGTAAAGTAACTCGGATTTATTTGACCCTACTTATTTATGAACAAAATTTACGTCAAAACATAAGCGAACGTCGAAATGTAAATTACCTCAATGCGTATATAAAAATATGCACAGAAACATATTATATTTGACCCGACTCGTGCCGACAAATATATAAAAATTAGGTTTTTTAAGTAAAAATTGTAATGGGTGAATCCAGACTTATAAAAACTTAATGGGTCAAATAATCATTTGTGTTTAAGCATAACTAAATATTAAATTAACTATTTGTGTTTAATCTATAAAAACCTAAATTAACTATTTTTATTTAATCTATAAAAACCTAAAGTCTAGTGTTCAAAGTGTAAAAAGTTAAAAATTTATTGTAGCTCTTAAGTTACTTTTTAATATATTATATAATGTTTGCATCATTGGAAAAGTAAACACGACACGTGATAATTGACTTAAACAAATACGTTAAGTAGTGTATATTACGACCAAAATCCTTTAGGGTCTGTTTGGTATGAGGTAATGGTATGAACGAATGAATGCAATGAATGAAGGAATGGAATGAATGAGACAATGAAATGAATCATTACATTTCATTGTCCTGTTTGGTTAACCTTTAAGAATAAATTAATCATTACTTTTGTTGTTTGTTAAGTATGAAAAAAACGAATCAATGAAATGTAGAAGTGGTTATCATGGTGATGGCGAGCGATGGTGGTGGCCGGTGGTGGTTTCCGGCGGCGGCAGATGCCGGCGGTGGTTTCTGGAGGTGGCGGTGGCCGGCAATGGTTTCGGGCGACGGCGGTGATTTCCGGCGGTGACGGTGGCCGGCGGCGGTTTCCGGAGGCGTCGGTGGCCGGTGGTGGTTTCAGTGGCGGCGGCGGTGGCCCAAGGGTTGGTTTCGGCGGCGGCGGTGGTCGGCGATGTTTTCCGATGGCCATGATTTCCGGCGACGGAAGTGGCCGGCGGTGGTTCACGGTGGCCATGATTTCCGGCGAAGGAAGTGGCCGACGGTGGTTCCCGGTGGCGGCGTTGGCCTTTGGTGGTTTCTGGCGGCGGCGGGCTCCGGCGGTGGTGTTCCCGGGGTGGTGGTGACCGGCGGCAGCGTTGGTTGTTGTGGTGGGTGAGTGAGTGGTGTGGTGATTATTGACTAATGATGAAATAAGAGATGGAATGAAAAAAAAGAAGGGGTGGTGGATGGAATGAATTTAAAGAAATGGAATCAACTATGTAATGGTTTATTTCATTCCCTTCAGTAACCAAACATGTCTTTGTTCATTTACCCTCAATGGTTCATTCCATTCCACCACTTATTTTCGCATACCAAACGCTACCTTAAGGTGTGTCCTGCATGACACCCTGCTATATGGTGATATACTATCCAATCAATGCTTACTGGTTTAAACCCCGTATAACATCGTTGAACAAAAAAAAATCTTTCATTTGCATGTTATGATGTATTTATTTTAAAAATATTGGAAATAATTTGAACCTAAACATACGCAATGTTAGTTTCAAAAATCATGAAATTTTTATTCATGTTTCTCTGATTGATTTTTTTATTAAAATATGTAATTTTGTTTCCTTCTCAACGAAGGCTGGAAGAATTAAATAAATTAATTAATAAGAACACGATCAGGATTATACGAGACAATGAGACCGTAAGTCCACACCTGCTGCTGTAACCATATTTTTGCCCCCTTGGGCGAAATTACGAAAACACCCTTAACGTCATCTTCAACCTCTGATCCACTGCAAGAATCAGATGTAATATGAAGGTGGTCTGGTGGTGCGGGGACGCCGTGACGGTGGTTGGGGCCTATCAGGTCGGCGATGAAGATAGTGCCTCTGGAGATGAACAAGTTTCAGATTTGCTTCATTTATTGTGTTCTCTCTCTATCAGTTTATTAAATTAAACTGCAATATTTATTACGATTTTGCTTTATCTGTTTTATAATCAGTGCCGCACCCTCGACCCCTTCTAAAAAAACTAAAAGTAACAAAATCTTTTACTCGGCTTAGAGTTTTTTGGCTCGAGTGAGACTCGAACTGCAACTTATCATTTAGGAAGTCATAAAACTAGTACTAACCCAGAAGTCAACTGTAATATTTGTTACGTAAAAGGTTAATCTATTCAATCAATGTCTATCTAATTTATTTAACGTCAATGATCTTTTGGCCTAGTGGTCAAGGGGGAGGTGGGAGGCTTTGTTTTTTTTGAAGGTTTAAGGTTCAAACATTAGCATGAGTGAATATTACTAACTTGGTGATACTAACAATTAATAATTAACAATTAACAACTAACCAGCCGTTAAAAAAAATCTAATTTATTTAACACATATTAAGTTGTTTTTTCTAACAGCCAAAACACACCTCCCTAAATTCCCTATATTGTCCATTTTATAAATTAAAACACGCATTAATACGACCCTGATTCAGAAAATATATGTTATTTTAAGCGGATTCACATATCGTTTTCCTAGTCAGGACATCACCTCCATCCCTCTTTTTCGGATCCAACCCTAAACATTTTTACTTAAAGTAAAACTTGAACATAAGATTTTATCTATTTACATGTTTTGAATAACTTACTTTAACCACTTATCAGTATGATAAAAAAACCATTAATATTTAACACTTTAAACAACTTAAAATGCAAACCCATATGTTTAATATACCATAGAGAGTAAAGTATAAACTAAAGAACAGATGTGACTAAATTAGTAAAGAATACTAGATAATCCTTGAAACTAGAGATATTATATAACAAATTAAGCAGTAGAAAGTGATTTAAGGTGGACATGTTATTAAATAGGGACATTTAAACGGAGTAACAACCACCTTCATGAGGAAGTGTGCCAAATATTTGCATGCAAGCACAACCCTGTTGAAGCGACCAACAATATAACCTCCATTTCCCAATGTCCAATCAGACATAACACGCTGCCCAACGTTGTCATGCACCATACTCCTTTGACTGCTCGATTATTCGTCAAAACCACTGAATCACTCACCACTTCCTCTACTACTATACTATTACTATACATGTATTTGCAACTACTCTTCTACTATAATCGTATTGTATACTCTAAGTAAGGTGCTTGAGGGGGCACTCCCACCCCACCCATAACACCCACCACACACGCACAATCAAATTTTATCATGTCATACTATCACAAGCCGTGAAAATAAAATCTTGTGGTGTAAAGGAGGGGTCGTGGCAGTAGTGCCGGGCGGTGCTGAGGCTCGTCGTGACCTCACGACGTGTACGCCCCATTCACCTTTAGGTATAGTGGTTTGAGCTTAGATATATAGTAGTTTTAGGTTTAAACATGATTTAATGGGGTTTTATGTTCATTGGTAGGTTTCTTCTTTAGTGATGATCCTGGGAGAGTCAGAATTGATGCGTAGAAAATAAGTATGAATGATTAACATAACGTTTCAAGAAGTCTCACTCGGGTATTAGGGGAAGTTTCAAACGATTTTTAAAGGAAGTACTATTTATGTATTTTTTTTATCGCCGTTTGAAACTACCATTCGCACCCGAGTGAGTATTTTTCAAGGCACTCATCTACCCAACTAACAGAACAACGGTGTCGCACTTTACTATACGCTAATTATGTGATTATTATTGGCGAGTGTAACAATTCTAATATGGATAACTTAAGTGTCTCGCATATTGAGATACTTCCATTTAGCATATGGCCTTAAAATCAGTATTAAAACCATTATGCATTCAATTTAACATCCAGCCTTAACGGTTTATTCCGTTTATCTGGTTTGGTTTATTCGGTTATAACAATTTATTGGGGCTAGCTATTAACCGAACCGAATTAGAAATAGACCTAACCTAATCAAATTCAACCGATTAAACCATTTAAGCCGATTTCTTCGGTTGGGTTATCCGATCAATCCGATTAAACCGATTATTATTCGGTTTATACGTATAGCCGAACCGAATAACCAGAATTTTATGTAACCGTTAATTGAAAACCGAATTCACAATTCGGATAAGATTAGTAACTGAACTGAAAACCGAATTCACAATTCCGTACAATTTCCTCGGTTATGAATACGGCTCGATTTTTAGTATTTTTGAACACCCCTATACCTATGTTATCGTTTTATCCTCACTTTGAATCGTATTAAAGGAAGGAATAACAAACATTTTAACAACTCCGTTCAAGGCTAAACGTAGTGTTACATGAGATACAATCTTCAGCATTCACGTGATTCATGATTCATCTTAGGGCAATATCTCTTTCTAATTATATCATGTATGTTTTCTTGGCATTTTACAAAAAGATTATAATTCTATAGTATATATTGATTTGCTAGAATACATAAAGAAAGGTTAATGAAAAGAGAATATATTTGATTGATAAGGCCTGGTAGTCTAGTCTACAACCCACATGTATACTAGACTCGACTTCCGACAACTTGTGTCTTGATACTATTTATATGTCTTTAACCAAGGTTTCTATATTTGGTATTCACGAACGAAACTAGTTCCATCCCAACTACTTTCATTCCTTTTTAACGCTTTCATCAATTTCAAGGTCATATTCGGTAATTCACCGACGTTCATGTGGACAATTCAGTCAACGGGCTTTGTAAATCGGCTACTGCTAACAGCCTTACAACTTGTTTTGGGCCGATATAGGCCCACTCAATGATATTCTACTCCTAAATTTACGGTTTCTTTCTTCAAATGAAAGGCAAAGAAGTACATCTTATACATTTTGATACTTATATATACGTACAAAATTTAATAAATCCGTTTATTACATGAATTAAATAAATAAACTATTAAATATAGTATAATTTTATTTAATTGTAAAATAATATTCTAATTAAATTATGTAGGAGTAAAAACTATAAATAATAAAACAACGACATCAACTTTTTATATTATTTTTTCCAAAAAAAACCCAAACATTTTGTTTAAAAAATTTTCATTTTTATAAATTACCTTATTATAACTAACATTTTTAATTATTTTTAGTTTATAAAAAAATTGTTTTTAAAAACACCAAATATAAATTATTTCATATTTTTAAATAAGTTTGATGTTTTAGAAAAAAATTATTTTATAAAAATGTATATCTTTAGAAATAACATTAATAAACATATATATTTCTTAAGTTTTAAAAAATTACTTTTAATCTAAAAAAGACTTAACTAATATTATTTGTAATTAAGGTAATTATTTAATAGAAGAGATAAACGGAAATTTTTTTGTGATAATGAATGTGTTGTTGCCACGTGCCCTTTATAGTTATCATTTTATTAAAGTGGAAGGATTTAGCAACGCTTGAATACCAATCTAGTACAAATTTCCAAAGCATAAGGTTTAACATTTTAAAACTTATATTATTATAATATTATGCTTTCTTATTTATATATTTCTTATCTTATAACTTTTATACATGATATTTTATAAAATTTCACCATTGTAACGTTATTATTTTATCTTCATTTTGATATATGTTTTTGTTAGAACCGACTGTGGTTATTTTGTTATCACGTATTGTTTTTCTGGTACAAATATACTGTTGCAACATTTTATGTGTTTCTACGTCTTGATATAATTTTATAAAAAATAGCGCTACGATAACGCACGGCCAAACTCATAGGTATACAACTTTAAATGTCCAAATATATACCGTTTAGACATATTTAATTTTGCATATGTTTTTATATAAATTTTATTAAATAAAACTATCACAACACACAAGCAAGTCCCTCTAGTTATATTTACATACGAGTGATTAAAATTAGAATTTATATAAGTTTCAAATATTAACAACGGTCCCACCTCAACACATGGGTTTGTGACAGTTTTATTTTTTAATATAAATTTTCAAATGTTATCAAACAATCAATGCTTTATTTTTTTCTTATACAAAGTTAAGTATAATATCGTCCTGACAACGTTCTCTTTAATGTACGGGTCTGCGATAATGTTTCAACATTAGTTTTCTCACAGTTTTACGGACCCTTCAACCCGTGGCCTGCAACAACGTTTCAATGTTAAATTTTTTTTATGATTTTAAGCTCACACCGTAACACAAATGTCATAATACTAGCTTTTTACATTTTTAAGGGTCTCATCCAATTTTCTCATTTTCTCACGTAACTATATGTATAAGTTTTAATGCAGGATCGAAAATTTAAAAGAGAGGAGAGATGAATCTCTAAGAATCGAGGAAGATTCATAGGTCATTTCTTTGGATCCATTCCGTGTCCACTTGTGATTATATTGTGAATAATAATAATAAAATATATATTTCCATATGATTCTCAAGATACTATGATCTTTGTGTTAAGAAAACGAAAGGTGTGTGTTGGCTTAGGTAGTACGACCACAACAAAGGGCATATGACTATGACGTTACCTGTCGAAAGTGCATAGTACATTGGTACCCCCTTGCTCTTCTTTGTTTTCTACTTGTCCAAAGTTTTGGGGTGTACCATTGTTTACATAGATTATAAAAAATAATATTGAAACTAGTATTAAGTTCACCTCGTTGTCGCGGGGGCGTAAAACTATGCCAAACATATAAAACAATGTCAAATAGCACCAAATGTCATATTACTGTTAGCGACAACTAACGCCGAAAAACTTGTATAGAAAAACGAAAAAAATAAAATCGCTCTTGGAGGAAACGTAACATTAAGGACACAACACCATTAGACGGACATAAAACATATAAAATAATAAGTAAGTCGGTCTTGGACCAGCGTGTTGCGGCGATCGCTAAATGAGAAAAAAATAAGCGTAAAAACGCTATACCACATACGCACGTTGCGACGTTTAACTCGCAAAATGTAGAACGAAACGTAAAACTTAAATTTTTTAAAATATATAAGTATAAAGACCAAAGTTAAAAGTAAAAAAAAAATATTTGGCCTAAATTGTAAAAGATGTAAAAATATTAGGTTGAAATAAAAAAACTAAAGATGAAAAAGACAAAAAATGATACAACCCTTATAGCATGTTGTACAACTTATAATGAATAAGAAAGTTGACAATTAGTATTATATATAATATATAAAAGATGAAAACTATTTAAGTTAAAAGTAAAAAAACAAAAAGATACAACCTATAGAGCATCAGATACAACTAATAATACATAAGTAAGTTGAAAATTAGGAATATATATAATTATTTACCAATATGAATAACATAATCACATAAATTGCTACTTTACAATATCTTGTATAAATAATTTATTTGCTTTGATGAAAAATATATTGTATAAAATTTTTATTTACATTTCAATTCCGGTTCTGTTTCCATTTTCAATTCTTTTTAATCGACCCTGAGTTGTGCCACTATCCTTATATTTTCTTTCTTTCTTTTTTAAGGAAAATATATATTTCAATTTCCACAACACAAATAAAACTAAATTTCATTAAATTTTTAAGAAAAAAATTATGAAACATTAAAAAAACAACAATTTTAAAAATTAAAAGGCTAATTATATTTGCTCGCAATCACACATTTTCTAAAATTATTTTTTTTAAAAGCACCCAAGATAGACATTTAGGGATGGGGTGGGTGTATTACTTACCCGCATGGGCTAGTGAAAACCATGGAGCGAAGCTGCTATGGTGACAGTGTTATAGCCATGTCTATTTGTGGGGGGTGGGGGTGGGGGGGGGGGGGGGGGGCAGTTAGCCTCTAGCATCCCCTCCACCGTAATATGATCAAAGTTGTAAAAATATTTGTTCATAGTTTTGGTAGAGGACAAAATTGTAAATTCATATCCTTATGCTTATTTATTTTTATTTTATAAAATACAGGTTATAACAGTTTTAGAAATATTAAAAGACAAAACTTTTGTTCTTAATCTATGGCTTAAAATAAACCTTTACGTTTTTATTTTGTTTTATCCTACAAGTAATGTGCACTTCAAAGTATATCGACCTTATTGGTTAAAAATATACTAATTGTATATTTCTAAACTACAAGTATTTTTTTATGAGTAGAAATTATATTCAATTATTGTTTAATAAAATGTGTCAGGGTTGTTTAGAAGTTGAGTATCGTATTTGAGCTTGAAACTACACGAGTTTGAACTTTAGCTTTCATGCAAGTTATTTTCAGACCGGTTTCAAACGAGATTTGAATTATGAGCTATATAAAAAATTGGGATTTATACAAACAATGATTTTTGCTTATATAAGAGAATCTTTATAAGAAAAGGTTATCTTACGAAGGTTTATTTCAGCAAGAAACAAGTTTTAAAGGAAACTAGTGATTTGCCCGCGCATTGTGCCAACTCATATAAAACTTATATCGAAATAAGCAAATCGTAGCGGTATATTCAGAATAAAGAAAACAATTATGATATTTTAAAAAGAACTTAAAATATATTTTCTTCTGACCACGGATTTTGGTTGCGTATTGTAGGGCTTCGTTCAAATTAAATTATATCAAGACGTACATGGAGATAATCACGTCATAACGATATATTCACAATTTCAAAAGATATTACGGTCTTGTGAAAAAATTAATAATATACTATATTTGAATCGGATCTCTTTCGAACATAACTTATGACTAAACTTAAATAAAAATAAGTACGTCACACAGTTGTATACGAATTTTGAAAATCCGTTATATTTTTACAGTTATAAAAAAATACAATAAAATTAATTTATAATAATAAATTAATAACTTTGAAACTAATACATCAGCCAAATTTAAACTCATGAAAGTTAGTTTGCCATGCATATCAAGCTAGTACATTATGCATTAAGTGTATTGTAAGGTTTTTAAAGTATAGTAAATAAACTAGATTATTCATCATTTTTGGACTGGATGATATAAGGCCCAAATGAAAATGGGTTGTATGATCATCCTCAGCCCTCGGGTTTAGTAGGTTTAATATTTGATGGAATTCATGAATAATGACCCACAAGCCCAAATGCTCAATTGGGTTCTTGTTAAACAACCTTAACTCAAGGATAGAGGCGATAACTATACGGCGTTAACGAGTTAATATTAATAAAACTGAATGCGACTTGTGTATCTATTTATGTTAAAACCTCCATACTACTTTGACATACCTAACATTATACAACTTAAACGTGACTCTTTCATTCAGTCCTATAAGATGAATAGAGCTTATACAATAGTTTTTTAATATGAGTTAAAACGAGTTTGACATGTCGGCACGTTACTTTTAGTACAATCCTAACATGAACATATTTCTCTAACCAATTAGATAAGTCACTCTAAACTTGAGCCATTTAATTAAAAGAATTAGTAATCAACCGAAGCCTAATTATTTTTGGGTTACCAATTGTCATCTTCTATATCTGATTTTGGAATTCAATTTCAATCCCATGTCCATACTTTTATTTTAAAGTAAACAAAGGTGTAGAATATATCATTAACCCCTAAACAACAAGATAGATGAGTTGGTGCTTGCTACGTGAAACGCTGACACGTAACTAAATTTTTTAGAAATAAACGCACTTCATTCTTTTTCCCTCGAAATCGCCCTAATTTACCCCTATAAACTAGCAATACCTACAACTTACAAAATTTAAATTCTTCTTCTCTTAAGACAGAGAGAAGACAACTTAGCACGAGAATCACAAATACAATTAATTATACAACAAGAAAAATTATCTCAACCTTGCTGGACACGGTGTTTTGCATTTTCATAGACCTGCTGAAGGAAAGTATTGAAAATATGACCAAAAAGGACATTTTCATATGTTATTGTACTATGTGAGTTCTGAATACAGACAATCTATTTCTATCAACTATTATAACATATAATTTACTTCTTTATTGCTAGAAGTTTTTGTTATGCACATCCAAACATCAACTGCAGCTAAAGACACTTCCAATTCATTTCATAACCATGGTAATCTTTTCACCTTTATACAAATTTATAGCTCTTTTTTATTATGCTCCTTTATTGTTTTTCTTATTATGCTTTGTAATGTTCATACATTACATTTCAGAAGGGAACTTGACATGTTTCCTTGTAATAAGGTTTAATGGGGCAATCTGCACATGATTGATGTGTTTTGTTGTTGCAGATGGTCAATCACACATTTTCTAAAATTATTTTTTTTAAAAGCACCCAAGATAGACATTTAGGGATGGGGTGGGGGTATTACTTACCCGCATGGGCTAGTGAAAGCCATGGAGCGAAGCTGCTATGGTGTCTTAACGTTTTTATTTTGTTTTATCCTACAAGTAATGTACACTTCAAAGTATATCGACCTTATTGGTTAAAAATATACTAATTGTATATTTCTAAACTACAAGTATTTTTTATGAGTAGAGATTATATTCAATTATTGTATAATAAATGTGTCAGGGTTGTTTAGAAGTTGAGTATCGTATTTAAGCTTGAAACTATACGAGTTTGAACTTTTAGCTTTCATGCAAGTTATTTTCAGACCGGTTTCAAACGAGATTTGAACTATGAGCTATATAAAAAATCTTAAAATTTATTTTACTTTTTATAATTGGGATTTATACAAACAATTATTTTTTGCTTATATAAGAGAATCTTTATAAGAAAAGGTTATCTTACGAAACGACCGGTTTATTTCAGCAAGAAACAAGTTTTAAAGGAAACTAGTGATTTGCCCGCGCATTGTGCCAACTCATATAAAACTTATATCGAAACATATATCGAAATAAGCAAATCGTAGCGGTATATTCAGAATAAAGAAAACAATTATGATATTTTAAAAAGAACTTAAAATATATTTTCTTCTGACCACGGATTTTGGTTGCGTATTGTAGGGCTTCGTTCAAAATAAAATTTATATCAAGACGTACATGGAGATAATCACGTCATAACGATATATTCACAATTTCAAAAGATATTACGGTCTTGTGAAAAAATTAATTAATACTATATTTGAATCGGATCGCCTTCGAACATAACTTATGGCTAAACTTAAATAAAAATAAGTACGTCACACAGTTGTATACGAATTTTGAAAATCCATTATATTTTTACAGTTATAAAAAAAATACAATAAAATTAATTTATAATAATAAATTAATAACTTTGAAACTAATACATCAGCCAATTTTAAACTCATGAAAGTTAGTTTGCCATGCATATCAAGCTAGTACATTATGCATTAAGTGTATTGTAAGGTTTTTAAAGTATAGTAAATAAACTAGATTATTCATCTTAACGTGATATTTTCTGTAACGATTCTTCATTTTTGGACTGGATGATATAAGGCCCAAATGAAAATGGGTTGTATGATCATCCTCAGCCCTCGGGTTTAGTAGGTTTAATATTTGATGGAATTCATGAATAATGACCCACAAGCCCAAATGCTCAATTGGGTTCTTGTTAAACACTTTAACACTTTAACTCAAGGATAGAGGCGATAGCTATACCGCGTTAACGAGTTAATATTGATAAAACTGAATGCGACTTGTGTATCTATTTATGTTAAAACCTCCATACTACTTTGACATACCTAACATTATACAACTTAAACGTGACTCTTTCATTTAGTCCTATAAGATGAATTGAGCTTATAAAATACTTTTTTAATCTGAGTTAAAACGAGTTTGGCATATCGGCACGTTACTTTTAGTACAATCCTAATTCCTAACATGAACAAATTACTCTTAACCAATTAGACAAGTCAATCTAAACTTGAGCCATTTAATTAAAAGAACTAGTAATCAACTAAAACCTAATTATTTTTGGGTTACCAGTTGTCATCTTCGATATCTGATATTTGGAATTCAATTTCAATCCCATGTCCATACTTATATTTTAAAGTAAACAAAGGTGTAGAATATATCATTAACCCCTAAACAACAAGATAGATGAGTTGGTGCTTGCTACATGAAACGCTGACACGTAACTAAATTTTTGAGAAATAAACGCACTTCATTCTTTTTCCCTTGAAATCGCCCTAATTTACCCCTATAAACTAGCAATACCTACAACTTACAAAATTTAAATTCTTCTTCTCTTATGACGAGAGAAGACAACGTAGCACGAGAATCACAAATACAATTAATTATACAACAAGAAGAATTATCCCAACCTTGCTGGACACGGTGTTTTGCATTTTCATAGACCTGCTGAAGGAAAGTATTGAAAATATGACCAAAAAGGACATTTTCATATGTTATTGTACTATGTGAGTTCTGAATACAGACAATCTATTTCTATCAACTATTATAACATATAATTTACTTCTTTATTGCTAGAAGTTTTTGTTATGCACATCCAAACATCAACTGCAGCTAAAGACACTTCCAATTCATTTCATAACCATGGTAATCTTTTCACCTTTATACAAATTTATAGCTCTTTTTTATTATGCTCCTTTATTGTTTTTCTTATTATGCTTTGTAATGTTCATACATTACATTTCAGAAGGGAACTTGACATGTTTCCTTGTAATAAGGTTTAATGGGGCAATCTGCACATGATTGATGTGTTTACTGGTTGCAGATGGTCAATCTCAACCCTTGACTACTGAAGAACTACTGAAGAACATAGTCTACAGGGTCTCCCAACACAGCAAGTATGATTATATTTTACAAATAAGCCTTCTTTTATAAGGTTAGATGAGACTCGAAACCAAGAACAAGTATGAGTCTCCCATCACCTTCATCACATTTTAGTTGCGAAAATCATTAACAAAATGACTACACTTAAACCGAAGAACATGAAGGCGATGAGTGCAATAGTTTAATAGAATATATTACAAATCTGAAGTCAACAAGTACCAAGAAATGGAAAGTACAATTTGTTTAAACCATAACCAGGGTCTACATTGACATCAAACAGCACTTGTTAAAATACATAAGATCACTTGGCGGCACCACCACCACCAAACAGGTAACCCAAGGAAGAGCCACCACCTGGTGCTGCATGAACCTTGGTTGAAGGTCGATCCTGTGCATAATCATCAACATGTGTTAAACGACCATCAAAATGAACACATAACGGTGAAGTCATAAACCAAGAACAATAAACCATACCGTGAGGAAGTTGCCAGTATTCTGACCCTCAGCTCGGAAATAGTTGTTGGTCTGGCTACCTTGGATCCCAGCAGGAATCTGTTTTGTAATATCTGCTGGCTGGGGTACAGTAGCCGTAGGCTTAGGAGGTGGCTCATTGGTGGAGGCTACATGGTTCACTGGAGCTGCAGCCGCCACTTCTGTCTTGCCTGCGGTGGGCTTTGGCTCATCACTTCCAAAGAGATAGTTGAGTGAACTCTGTCCCCCACCACTGCTGACTCCACGACCCATGACTCTGTTTATAAATTCACCAACAAAAGAAATCAACAAGATTTAGTCGACAAACTTAAAGCACATCCAATGACTGTTTATAAATCAACAAGACTTTGTCGACAGACTTTATAGCACGTCAATGGTTCAGAAAAGATATGCCCACAGATCAAACGTCATTGAAATCCCTTTTTTTTCTTTTCTATCAATAGCATAATCTGTTATATGTCTAGTTCATGTCCAATTCACCAACTATTATTACAGTTAGAAGATCAACCAGACAGTTGTGTAACATTCCTGTTAGGTTGGTGTATGCTTCAAAATGAAGGAAACAGAAAGGCTAGCAGTTGCAAATTAAAAGTTGAATTTTGGTAAAAATTCAAAGTTTCAAAATGCATTTCAATCTGTCTTTATACATGAGCGAGTGACACCAAACAAAGAAGCCCTAAATTTGACACAAAGTTCTCAAAGTTAAACCCCAGACCCTACAAATTGTTTGCTATGAGTGGGATCTACTAGGTACGTTTGTTTGTTCTCTGATTTAGTGTTTCTAAATGGCCCAAAAGATAGTTAGGTCACACCTGGGTTCTACTTTAGCAACATAACTCATTCTCTTCACAATCAGCAGAATTCAGAACATAATCAACACTTTTTAAGCATAAAGTAAACTCTACATCCAGATTCACAAACCATGATTGTATTAGTCCAAGATCTAGACAATTTAAGCCCCAATACAGTCACCAAACGTCAAAAAAACCACCAAAACCAACGAATTCCCCAAACAAAAACGCAACATACACCTTACGAAACGAAATTATCCAGCGAAAACTTCAACATTGCTCAAAAACCCTACGGATTTCCAGATCCGTATGAATTTGAAGCCATACACAAATCGAAACACAAAACGAGTACCAACAGTTGTAGAAAACGCTAAATTGGTCTACGATTGAGACCTAAAAGTGAAAAATAAGAATGGAAATGCATAAATGGAGGATGAAGAGTAGAATGTAGAGAGAAAAAGCAAGCACTGACCGTAGTGCGTATTGGATGAGATCTAGATCGGAGCGAAGATAGAGGAGAAGAACAAGTGTTGTCGGTGAGTATATTATATGGTGACCCTCAGATATACAACTTCAATTTTGAACCGGACCCCCGGTTCGTTATTTTATTCGGCTTATCCTTTACGCTAGATCTATTCTTTTTCTCTAATACCATTCATAACCCTCTCTTCGTCTTTATATCTATAATTAGATTAAAAATATTTATTTTTTCTTTCCTTTTTTAATTAAATACTATCTTTTATACCTTTATCATTACATTCTTTTTCATACACTTACAACCACTTTCAACAAATATTAAAAAATTAAAAGAGATGAACAGTGTTTATCAAATATAAAGATAAACAGTAATATGTTTACTATCTTCCACTCATAACCACTTATAATCATTCTATATAATATAGAGAACACACTCACAGATATATAGAGAATGAGATGTGAATGCTCTAATCATATTTAAAGATCATTATAAATTATGTTTAAAAAATATATATAGTTTTATAAGTTTATTAAGAGACATATGTAGTTTCCTCTTAA
Source organism: Flaveria ramosissima (assembly GCA_025215565.1). NCBI lineage: Eukaryota > Viridiplantae > Streptophyta > Magnoliopsida > Asterales > Asteraceae > Flaveria > Flaveria ramosissima. Next base: position 87,497,431 of record CM046035.1, read on the forward strand.
TTTTAGGCCTAAGTAAAATCTAAAAAGGTTTTATATTTCACCACTAATCTACAACCCAAGTGCAAGAAAAGCAAATAAGCTTTAAAAAAGTTCAGCTAAAAACGCAAGGTAAAAACTATATCTATGTAATAAAGTTTGAGAAAAGTAAAATAATATAAAATTTAAAGTTAATTTGTCTAATGTCTATACTAATAAATAAAAATTAGGACATTTGACACGATTCTAGGTTGTCTGATAATTTGGTTATTCGTTTCTCTTTCCTCCTAGATAATAAGTATATTAAACAAGTATCTTTATGTATTTATTATAAATTTAATTATTAAAGCTATATTAGGTATTCATTAATAAATATCCATAACTAAATGAATTGTTATTAAGAGGTTTGATTTGATAATCAAACCTTAACCACTGACTACCCAAATAATTATAGCATTAACTAAATGAATTTCATATAAAATTAATTATTAATATTTATTTATATTTTACTTAAAAGGTTTCTAATTAATAATTTAAAAATAATCAAGTGCAAAATTATGTTTGTTAATATATTAAAAAAAAGAATACTGACGATAAATGTTTTTTATGATTAATTTCTAAAAACTTTCGAATATGTTAACTTCAAATTTTCAATATCCATAAGTTTTTTTTATCGTTAACTATATAACAATAGATTTATTAAAACTGTGTATTACACGAGATCGCAACCTAGTAGTGTTTATATAGAAAAATGATAAGGATTGTTTAGCCGATTTGTGTTTTGTGAAGATAAATATGAAATTAAGTTTGAAAAGCTGACGTTTATAAAACTTTTATTTATATTTGATAGTTGATTTAACCTAAATAAGAGGTGAGTTTATGAAAAATTAAAAAAATAATATTGTTTACCGACTTGAAAAGGATAGAAGAATAAAATATTTAACGAGCTAAATAGAATATAAAGATTTGGTCAATGATATTATGTTTACTTACAATAACTATATGTATATGACTTAAAATAGTATAATCTACATGACTTAAAATAGTATAATCTTTAACGATAGAAATTAGAGTAAGGTTTTGTTTGTTAGGTAAAAATAATAATAAAACAAGTTAATTTGAAGTGATTCAAGTGTAGACGTTTATAAAAGATGTAATTGTATTATTTGATAGTTTATTTATCCTAAGTAAGATTTGAGTTTCATAAAAAAAATAATTATCGAATCGCACAGGATAGAAATAAACAAATATACCAAATATATGATTAATCAATGATATTATAGTATTATGTTTCCTAACATTAAAGTATGTATATGACTTAAAATAAAATAATCTAATCAATATATGATAAATGAAATAAACAAAATATTAAGCTGAAATAATATTATTTGGAATCATAAATAATAAATATTAAAATGAATATCCCTCACATTCTACCACAGTGACCACATGCAATGTTTTGGCCCATGGTCCCAATTAATATACAAACAATGGTATCGATCCAAATCATCATATATGTCATTATGTCAAGTTGAGCTTTGTACTTATTTTCTTTCTCATACACAATTATATAAGAACTCGGATTTATTATCTTACTTTTACTTTTTGTTGATTACAAATACCACTTATCCTCTCTAACATCTTCTCTTTTCTCATCATCAACACGATCTACAAACCATTTACCTCAAACACGAATCAAACCCACATGAGCGCGACGAAAGCTTACGTGCTAACATGCTCACACGCAAAATCCCCGAATGAAAACCACGCGAAAGAAACAAAACCAAAGTCCAAACACACCCTCATCACAAGAAGAAAAGCATCATCACTACCATTCCTCCTCATTACTTCTCCAATTCCATTCCACCCACAACCGGCATCTGCAACCGAGTCCTCGTTTCTAGACATGTTTAGAATGACGGTGCCCGACCAGACGGTCGAAGAGGCGGAGAATGGAATCAGGGAACATGCAATGGGTTTGGTTGAGGTGAAGAAGCTGTTGGAATTGGAATCATGGAAAGAGGCTCAAAAGGAATTGAGGAAAAGTGCTTCTTACTTGAAACAAGACATATATACCATAATTCAAGGGAAGCCTGGAATGGAAAGAGCTCAACTCCGGAATCTGTATTCCAAACTCTTCAATGGAGTCACGGGATTGGATTATGCAGCAAGGGATAAGGATGTGACACGTGTCTGGAATTTGTATGAGGATATTGTTGTCACACTTGATGATATTTTATCTAGAGTTTTATGAAACTATATGTAGTGTTTGATGTGTGGGAATTAAATTATGCAGCAAGGGATAATGTTGCTATTTTGTAACTTTGAGGTTATAGTTTAAAGATGTGGGAAACAATCTGTAGGGTAAGACTGCGTATATTAGATCGTGAAGTGATCCGATTGTTCTTTGGTCCCTGCATAAAGTGAGAGTTAAGTCAATCACTTGTTACATCCTTTTATTAACGTCTGTTCTACGACCAAACCTAGTGACACGACCTATTTACGATGTACTTACTAACTTTGTCGTTAACTAAGTTTGCGACCGAAATAATTAGTGACCTACTTAACGAACATAGTCAGTTAAATTCAATGTTGTTAGGACCGAACTGGAATTAATAGAAAGTGATAATGGATGAAACTTCTTACCTTGAGGAAGGTGAGATGAGAAATCAACCGGTTACTTCGATTAGAGCTCACCTGGAAGAAGCTTGAAAAGCCTTGCTAAAAAACAACTCGTTTTAACTCAAGCAGGCTTGGCTTGTCTTGTTTACAAATCCAGCTAGCTCGATTTGGCTCAAATTATTTTTTAAATTGATCACGTGTGTATATATAATTGTTTGTAAGTGGTGGATGTTTTTATTCAGTCTAATCGTCACTTCGTAAAATTTATAAATTATATATTATAATATTTGTCGTGATTTTAACTAGGTATCCAATACTAATTGTTTTTTCATCACTAAATGTATTGATGTTCAAAGAGGCCGTGGCTTGAAACTCATTAATAAAACTTTTTCAAAATCGACTCGTGAGCCGAGCTGGTTCGACTCATTTAGGAACCAAGCGAAGCTCGGGTCCGCTCGTTTACATACTGATCTAACTCGGCTTGGCTTATTTGTATAGTGAGCACACGCACGGCTCCACTCGTGAATAGCATAACAACCAAATAATAATCGTTCTGACTTCTGTGTTTCCAGCCCATTGTTTCCAGCCCAGTGTTTCCAGCCCAACTATGATATATTTTAGCCCATGTAATTTAAATTGTCCATTTAAAACCCAAAATTTTGCCGACCTTGTGTTTAGTTTTGTTACACACACATTGAAGTTGTTAAGACTTTAAGTAAAACACTATAAAATATAAATCTCACATAATAAAATCTATTATTTATAATAAAAGAAGGTTTTGTTATGTCACATATCAATATGTTAGGTTTAAGTACTTTTTTCTTGCCTATTTCTCCTAATAAATGATAATAGTATCTATAGTAATTATATTATTTAAAACATCTTCAAATGAAAAAAATAGATATTGTAAAAATTAATAACTACATTTTTAGTTAAAAAGTACACTTTAAATATCATTTAATATCATTTTTTTTCTAAATTTTATAAGGACGAGTCTTTCTTTTAAAATGAAATTAAGAAAAAGACCAAAATGTTATAAAAAATAGCTATAGACACAATCTTATAAAAAAAATTTAAAATGATATTATTGTTGTTTTTACTTGAAATATTTATTTATAAGTAACTCAATCATATCTTATTTAAAAATTATCATTTTATAATTTTTAACTCTTTATTACAAACTATTTAATATTTTATTTATTCAACCGTGTAATACATTATAGAAACTTCATATCATTTATTGTTAGCGTTTTAACCATTATGTAGAGTAATTACTTACATTATTAAACTACGGTTTTTTTCTAATAATTTCTTGTACTTTTTGGAAAACAACATAATTGTATTCAACATGTTCGTGAATTACTTTAAAGTGACAATCGTGATTAATGTCACTTAGATAACAAAATTTTAATACCTTTAAGCCTTGAAAAATGCAATCCTAATGTTTATGAAGTATGGTCACTTATTACACATATACAGCCGTGAAAACAAATCAAGACAGTATCTCTAGTAAACTTATCTTTATGCATTTAAGCTTTTAAAGTGTGTATTTTGGTCCTTCCGCTAAATGTAGAGTTCACTACTTTCAATGTAATTTGAGTTATATATCTACAAAACAAAATCTAAAAGTATTAATCTTTGAACATTCTTAAACGTCTTTTGGATATTTCATATGTTATATAGAGTACCTTACTCTTTTGGTCCATAAGATTTGGTATATTTAATCTTTTTAGTTCTAAACGAAATCTTTTAACTCTTTTGGTTCTTAAGGTTTAAATATTTTAGCGGTTTTGACCCATGACATTAGCTAGTAATTCAATCATTTTATATTTAAGGGACTTTTATATATTTCTAAATACATAAAGGGTGTTTATTTAATTAACTTAAAATAATAAAATAACATAAAAATACAAATAAAATAATATTTAGTTGATAAAAAAGAAAAAAAAATGTAGAGATGATGTAAAGGCTTTAGCCTCCTGAAACGTGACATAAGATCTAAACTAGTAATCTAAAAATCTTTATCTATTTATTATTTTGTTAAATAAAAATCATTATAATATACAAGAAATACCGTTAACCAATTACATAAAATTTTTTCTCTAAGTTTAGATCTTAAGTCACGTTTTCAGAAGGCTAAAGCCTTTAAATCATCTTGACAATTTTTTTGTATGAGATATATATTACTTTATTTCATGTTTTTATTTTATTTTATTATTTTAATTAAGTTAATTAAATAAACAACCTGTAGGTATTAAACAATACATAAAAGTCCCTTAAATATAAAATGATTGAAATATCATCTAACTTAACTGAAAAACTAACATAGTTAATATCATGGATCAAAACCGTTACAAAATTCAAAATTTAAGGACAATAAAAGTTAAAAGATTTCGTTTTAGACTAAATTAGTTAAATATACCAAACCCTAAGAATCAAATAGTAATGTACGTACTTGTATGTTCATCAGAAGTCAAAAATTTGTTGCCCAACTTGAATGTCCCAAGCACCATAACCTCTTAATTGCATAAAATCACGATGGATGGGAAAATATTAGTGGCTTGATAACTACTTTACCATCATAAATCATGATGTAAGATGGGTGTTACTACAAAATAATAATAACCCATAAGATAGTTATTTATGGAAGTACATTAATGTCGACAATTAAAAAAGTAAAATCTAATCAAATCATATCTCTTAATTATGGTAAAGATTGTTATAACAAACATTAACTAATTAATATATTATCTCTAATAGTTACAAGCTTGGATTTTCGGTGAAATTTAGCGGATGAACTTGAACGACCACAGGTTCCGAAATCAGAAGTGCGTAGAGAGCTTGTGATAGGACTTAGAGATGACTTAGAGGGACCATCTTCTCCGATCATATGACTTTGATCCATTGAAAAAGATGAGTGTTTGACTTTTAACTGTTTAACTAGGAGTGAAGTTGTGGTCCTTTAATCTTACAGTTTGCTATGCAAAACTTACATGGTCATTTCATCCTAAAGGCTGATGCCATATCTTTCAAAATCAACTCTCTAGCTTAGATTCTAATTAATAATCATGCGGCAGTTCACGTATCATGAATGGCCGTTTCGTCTTAAAGGATTACGTCATTGCTGCTAGAATGGCCAACGACCATTTCACACTACATTCAAACGAACGTTTATATGTAGGGTGGTTTGAGATCAGAGAGTGAGAGTGGTGTGGGTATAACACCGGCCACCCTTTTTAAATCTTATAGGTGTTCCATACATCATATTCACCTCCTCTTCATTGCTATGTGATATGATATTCAGTCGTATTTACGAGATCTATCTCTTCTTGCTAACGTACATGTTCATATGACCATTCATACACTAACAAAATATCATGTGAAAACTGCTACCTTGATGTTCAAGCATTGTTAAGTTATTCAATCAATCCTTCATGCCTTTCTGTTTCTTGCCGTCGATCTTGGATGAAAAGACTACTAATTAATCATCAAAAGGATGTCAAAGAAAGAGATAATAAGAGACTTAAATTTCAACAATCCAACACATATATAGAACTTATGAAGTAATGACTGATCATAATTATTGAAATGCAGATAATAAACCAACCTTTTCACTCAAAAATCAAATGTGCTGGTAGATGAAAATTTAATTACTATACTTGAACTTACAAGAGTTGCAGAAGTCGCTAGAAGTTCTTGCAGACGATACAAGCTAGCTATTAATCACCATATCGATCATACAATAATAACTTAAAGCTTATGATCCCTTTATGGAAATCAAGATGCCAAACAAATAACTGAAACATCAAGTACTAAATACAGTCACCATATATATACTACACACTCTTAATATCTATTACAAGAAATCATATATATGTATTCTATAAGAAAAATATGAAGCGTAGGAAGTAATGTCTTTGTCATCCCTGTTGAAGGTGATCGATCACCTATCATCATTTTTATTCGATCGAACCTTGAGATGGGCATCCAAACCAAAGGGTACTTTCTCTTGAGAATCACTCATGTTAAATAGTGGCATGAGCGAATATGGTGGCGCATGTTGGGAACTTGAGCTTAACAAATGTAAGTGATTATTTTGTTTAACAAGATCATGATTCTCTCCCAAATTAGACATGTGATATGGAGGGAAAGGTGAAGGTGTAGTAGGAGGACATAATGAAAATTGGGATGCAGATGGAACAGTCGTTGAAGAATCGGTTTGAGATGAAAGTAATCCATGGTTTCCAAATTGGGACATTGATAGATTTGAAGAAGCTTCCCAATTATAGTAAGAGTTGTACGGCAACATTCTTGGATAAGAATATTGAGGTATGGGAAAAAAGTTCAAACCTCCATTTCCATCTCCATTTTCTTGTTCATTCCACTTGTTTTCGACTTGTGCTTCCTTCCCTTTCCTTCTTTGATAATCTCCATTGATGTCGTTATCGTTGTCAAGCTTGATTCCTTGTTTGGTATAGAGTAAGGTTCGATTTCCTACATCTTTCACAAAAGTTTCATTTGGAGTACTAAGGAATTGGGAGAAAGAAATTTGAGCTGAATTCAAGTCTTGTGGGACGAATGCAGGTGGCACTGGATAGAATTGATTGAAATCTCCAGGTAGCATTTGGAGGGGTGGAAGCTGATCGATATCATCTTTTGTTGAATCGAGCAACCAATCTATGACCTTGCTAGGTTGGTTTAACCCGAGCCTATCTTGAAGATCATACAATTGAATAGCTGTAGGAACCGAAAGCCTAATTCTTCGGTCTCTCAATCCTTTCACAGTGCAAACCTTGCTATGCCTATCTTTACCTCCAAAGGCCTTAGATACCCTTACAATTCGCGGGTTCTTAAATCCTGCCCATTGTCTTGAAGATGAAGTATACTTTTGTAATATCGGCTCATTGCTATCGCCTTCTTGCTTTGCTTGAAAGTCTTTTTCTCCTGAAGTATTGTTGAACATCTTACTGCATCATCTGGCTGCAAGAAAGCAGCTAAACACACAACAGTTCACATGTTACTCATCTTCATTTGACATATACTTGATTTTAATATAATTTTCAGCAATGGGGTTTGTTTAAGTTTACTGATTAACTTACGCAATGATTGCTTCTCGGCCTACCTTGATAGTAATTAGGTGATCACAAGTAGATGAATGACATATCAGTTGAAGATTGCTTTAACATATTAACAAACACTAGGGTTTTCTTTCCAGATCTAAAACATGCTATCTTTATTGTTATAAATAGCAACTAATTGATGAAAGTTGAGAAGATACAAATGAACAATAAAGTAGAATTTAGATCATTTACACGCGATGGCTGATTAATACCTGCAATTCAAAACTCAACCTGTGGCAGTACTTTGATCTAAAGGTATTGACCACAAAAATGAAAGCTCAAAGTGAATAAAACTATCATGTACCTTCGGTACTGCAGATCAAGTAGCATCAATTGCAAAGTTTCTTGTGTAGAAAGAGAATTTAAAGCTCAAATCTCAAAATGGAATTGTATTGATGAAGAGCCTGAATGAAGGTTCTTAATTTGGAAGCTGTATAAAGATCTGATTTTGGTTATTTGCAAATAATTGAAGGAAGCTTTATATATATGTCGCATATCGGTCTACATACAATTCTTCCACTTTCTGATAAGTTCCTATTTTTTATTTTGTTAATGTGAAAAGATAGATATTTCTTGGAATCTTTACCATGTTGCACGCGAAAATAAAGAAAAAGGAATGGTGAATTTGCAACCATGTGGTGTCGCTGTCAGCCGACACTCGAGTTAGCTTAGATAAGTGCATACCTCACACTGAACATTCTGGTTAGCAAAGAAAGTTCTACTAGTCTTTCCTTTAGTAATCACATAGTTATATATCAATGATAGATGATGGTGTATGATTAAACTATCAGTATATGTAGACAATACAAAAACTTCAATTATACTGTGGAGTGGTGGACCATTCTAGCCTATTTAGAAAAAGAGGCTTAATGCTTTATTGACAACCACATATAGCTAGCTTTACTAGTCAATTCTAAGGTATACATATGCATGCTTGAATGCTTGATTACCAACACACAAAAATACATAATGCAAAAAGATACATGAAATGCATACATGATACACAGCTAGAGAAAACAAATTGTGCTTGAACACTACTATTAGTAATTACTTTCATTTCTTATCACCGCATGTGTATTCTTTCTAATTTCACGGTCTTGTAACAATACTATCTTAAGCTGTTCAATCAAACTAATTAGTATATATGCAAGTAGAGTAAAAGAACGCCCGTGGACAGTGCTTAACTTACCTCCCGCTTTATGCATGGTCAGGGAAGGGGGTGGATTGCGAAGCTATCTATGTACACAACCTAGCTTACCCTACAGCTGTTTCTCACGGCTTAACTCATGAACTCAAGGTCACAAAGCAACAAACTTACTAGATTTTTCAAGGCCCGCATCTGCAAGCAGAGTGCAAGTACCAAATTTGGTCAATGATATGTTTGTGCATATATATATATATATATATATATATATATATATATATATATATATATATATATATATATATATATATATATATATATATATATATATATATATATATATATATATATATATATATATATATATATATATATATATATATATAACCTAGCTAGCACTTTTAGACAAATAAATTTTTTAATTAGTCTTCACAATATATCAATTTACAAAAGAAATATAATTAGTTAATTAATTAGATGAGTTTGCAGGATATGGATCTTGGAGAAAGGTAGCTGTGGTGTGAACCACAGAAGGATTGCAGCATAGATAAAGCCAGCTACTGTATGTATAGAGGAGGGACCAAAGGAATAAGAAAATTAAAAGATAGCTCAGTACTGTTACATTGCTTATTGCCTTATAGGGACCACCTGGGATCCAGTGAGATAACCGTATATTATATTATTGCAATGAAAGATGAAAACAGATAATCAGATGGTGATTACTTAATTAAGTTTTGATACCATATTACTTGTATATCCTGATTAACAACTATCAAAGGAAACTTCGTTTGCAGTTTTGGTAAAAAGGAGCGTGATTTATAGCTAAAGATTTGTTCAGTTTTTTATAAGAATTAACACATGCAAAATAGAGATACGGATGTTTATAGTCTGCTGATCATGGCTGCTGCAAGACTTGTATATATTCTTGTAGCTGCCATTGAAGCTTTTAGTACTGACTAATACATTGTTGTGTTGTTAATTTCAATTCATATAATGTAAATCTTTAATTATGCATGAAACCCTATACAGAAAACAGCAGCTGTTTCAGAAAGAAGAAGATGGAGTCCACAAACCCTAAAATCACTGTTGCTTCACTTAAATAATCATTGATTTGATACTAAATCGATCTACCAGAAATTAAGTACTTTTGGTGTGCTTTTTTATTATTTAAATCAGCATGAAACCCTAGAAATGATCAAACACCAAAATCATTTATACTTATTTTTATAACTAATTAAGCATTAAATACATACAGACCTCGATTGCAGGAGTTAACCTGCTGGCCGGTATTGTATCCATGGAGCTAGCGTACCTATGGCCATAGAACGTTGCAGGGAGGACCATTCTCATTTAATTTCTTTATTTAGAAAAAAAAAACATTTTTTTAACAAACTTGAGCCAGTTTATTTTCTTTTATTTATGCAATGTGTTATTCAATTATTTATGTATCATCAGTCAACACTTTTGCTAATGCTACTGATCTATTTATGTTTTGTTAAAGGATTCACATTTGGTTTACTCATCTCCAAATTTTAAGCGAATTATAATAATTTGTGTAATTTGACCCCTACATTAAACACACCATCCCCATCCCCTAAGTATTTACGGGAAAACTCAATGCTCCCCCAAATTTACAGTCACCTACTCACAAACCCCATAAACTATGCAGTTATGGTGAATGAGATGTGAGAGGTTTTTAGATATATTTAATAAAAATTTAGTGGATAATGATTTTTAAATAAATTATAGGTATGTGGATAAGACACCTGATGTGAATGCTCTTAAAAAATAAAATTTTTCCATGAGCTACTACTTATATGTGTGATTAACTATTTTTTTGCCCATAAATTCTTGCTGGCACTAGGCTTTAAATTCTTAACTTATAGTCTGAGTAATATGCAGGTCGTCTTAGAAAGATAGAGACATGACATTTAGACTTATAACTGCATGTGCTGGGATACAACAGAAGCCAATTTGCAGACAAAATAATAGAAAGGTTAAGAAAAGAATACTAATGGGTCCAAAAGGATCTCAGACATATGCTTCTATTCTTCAAGACAATAAAAGCAAACTACTATCACTACCTCTGAGCTAACTGCAGCTTACTAATGTATGAATGTGAACTCAAATTCACCCTTCAAAATGGTCTATTTATCTCCAAAAATTCAAAAGTTCTACTCACTATAGTTGAAGCATAAGTTTGAAGAAATGGCCAGTTGACTACAAGATCAAACAGTCTTGAACAAGGTTACATAAAGGGGTGCTCATAAAAACAAGTGACTCAAATCATGCTGTAACTATTTAGATTTGAAGGCAGTTATGTTTAGCCATAATTTTACAATTAGAACTTGGTAAAATGTGTCAGAAGAAAATATGAGATTTAAGCATTAAGTAGTGTCAGTTAGTAGGTAGTACCCACATATGCAATAACTGTCACCATCTATATAGAGAGAGAATCATGAGGCAAAAAATCATGAGAAAAATGATTGATGAAATGATCCCCAAAAATGATGACAGAAACAAAGTAAAAAAATGTGAAGTCATTTTCATGGTCAGAAAACCTCATCATCTGTTGCTTTGGCATGCTGCATTACTCGTGCCAGGTTTCGTCATAGAGTGGCCATAGATTCTAGACACTCCTAAAAAAGAGAGAGACGTGCCAAGCGCAATGATAATTCAACGAGTGACTGCATGCTATCGATCATACGACACAAAAAACAAACAGAACTGAAGCACGCGAACACAAGAGAAAGTTGATCAGTATAAATAAAACCGTTAAAATGTATAATTATGTTATTCTACTTAGCCCAAAGTATTTTGTTATTTGACTCTTACTTCAGTTTTGTTAATTGTCTACTCAGTTTATTATTGAAATATTGGATTCGTTTAGTTAATTATTAAAAAAATTTACAGTAGGATAGCTTCAATAATCAAAATTCACCCTAGTTGGAACTACAAACTGCATTTGATCAATGATAATGCTTCCAGCTTCATCAGACCATGTACCATGTTCGTATTTGCAAATTTTGGCTGGTTTCTAGGCTGCATCACTGCATTTGAAACTGGTTTGAGCAGGTGATGTTGATGCATTAATGTGGAAGTGGGCTATGTATGTTGTTGTCTTTTATAGGGTCCAGGTATTGGCCACCCAATGAACTGTGGACCAACAGCGGCCCGTTGGTGTACACTGCAATGTTCATGTGGTTCTTGCGGTTAGATGCTCACTGGCCTGTGGTGTCGCGATCTTTGGGGAGCGTATGTGAGGATCGAGGGATTTGGTGACTTGTGATGAAGTGTTGATTGGTAATGGGTGAAAATAACATACATAAGAACTAAGAAAGTTTAGTACAAAAGTGAATATTTTGTTTTCAATGATAAGTTTTATACATATGTTATGATTTTTAGGAATCAGGACCCACAAGTGACCTACAATTTATAATAATGCCGCTATTAGAGATCTTCCGCTTTATTGACTCAACTCCTTCACACATAAAAATTTATAAACATTCCAAAGCATGTTCTATTGTTCTTGAGTGATAATATCCAATACACATTTAAGTCAAAATATTAAGTATGCAAGAAGATCAAGCCAGAGAGAAAATATCTTATTCATATTTAATATGTTAATCATTATACAAATGTGATCAAGTCATTAAAGTTGGATATGATTCTTTTTATATTGTAGTTATGGACACTCTTATCATTCTAGACAAAAGTGAAGTGGTGATCATTATTCAAAAGTAGCTACCCCTAACTTCTTATTTTTAAGGAACTAATCACGACCAACTAGCTATAGTATTCTTTAATCTGGAATTTGATAAACCATGTTTTTTTTTGTCGAAATTTAGGTGATGATTCTAAACATCTACACTTATTTCAAAATTATAAGAGACAAAATAACTGATCGTTAACAAACGAAAAAATTACAAGGTGATATGACATCTTGAGCAGTATAATTACAAATTGTATCGCATACTAGTTTACTGATTTATTACAATGACTAACAAAAAAAATAAAATATACAACAAAAGGCAATTATGGCCTCAATATGTAATTATGTATTACTTTTGCGGAAGCCTTTAGCCTTTTAAAATATGACCGATCTAGTCCAGCATAATTTTGAAGCCCAATAATAACCGTAGCCACTTATACTATTAATCAAAATAAAATTCTAGATTGGCTTTAAGTTTTCATAGGTTGTGAGATAAAATTGAACCGTACTCTTCATGATCACTTTATTCCTCAAACAATACATACAACAAATTTTATTTACTACTTCAACTCAATATGTGTATTTTTATGCTCATATCATTTTTCTATAATCTTTATCACTTAAAGACTTTTATCGCAATTTTGTTATATTGTTGGTTTTATGAAGGAGAGAAGCGAGGGGGATTGAAGACACTAAAAGCCCCCGGAAAATGTGATAATTACAATGATGATTGCAAAGCATATGTTGTTACATGTTTATTAAATCATCAAATATAGCATTTATGATTTTACCTCATTTTAAACTTTCATATGTTTATCGCTTTATCTTTTTGATAAAGCTAATCAAATGGTTACACATTTCAGTATTTTTTAAATAAATAGTTGGCTTTACTCTTCTCCATCCTTTATAAGACCAAAAACAACTTAATCAAGTTAAAAACTAGAGATTCAAAAAGTCCCCCATTACATAGTTTTACAAACCACCATTTACACAAAACAACCGGAAAGAACTTAATAACCTTCACAGGTTGTACTAAGAAAGATCATCAAGAGGTGTAAGTTCTTGTTCTATAGACAACCCGAAGGAAGCTGCGGGCCATACGACTTCCCTTGAACGTTCCAGCAAGACGACTCCACAAGTCCCTCTGGACCGCGATAAGCCAAGTTAATGTTCACGAGGTTGATCCCTTCACAAGGCACGTGTTTGCTACATTGGATCTTCACTGCAACCTTAGAGCTTGATGTACCACGTACTTTTCTAAACGTCACGTTCTTTATTTTAACATTCGATTGTGCCTAAAAACACAAATGTCACAAGTTTAGTAACGATAGTTAAATAAATAATCAATTATGTTACGAATACGAGTTATTTACTTATTTGTGTTACCTTCTCGTTGCAAGGAGGTTGAGGGCAATATTGTTGGTCAATAAATATCGGGTTATTCACATTTACCATGACGATATCATCAAACATGATATCCGAAGCGAGGCTAGGAAGTGACGGTGCCCATGTTTTGATCCTTAATCCGTTTTGAGTCCCGAATAACGTTGAATTTTGTATGACAACACCGGTTACATATTCTTCGTTGTGGGACCCGCCTAAGCTACCGATGCTGAACCCGTGTCCGGGCCCACAATGGACTCTTTTGACCATGATATCCTGACTACCCGCGAGAATTGATATGCAGTCATCGCCGGTGCTTATGATGGAGTCTCGGATCTTGATCTGGCTCGAGCTCCCGATGTGGATCCCATCGGTGTTCGGGCTATCGGCTGGGGCGCTGATCCGAATGTTGCTCATGTTCACGTTGTGGCATGCGAATAGGTTGAAATGGGCGTTCTTGCTGTTAATAGATCGGATGTGGCTTATTTGTGAATTTGTAACAAAATCAAACCGCATCGTCTAGTTCCATTCAAGAAACAATATATCAAAGCAAAGAAAGAATATATATCATTTAACGTAACATTCATTAAATAATTATCAAGTTACGGGTATAACATATAATATATAAGGTAAGCGTTTTAATTTTTAAAACAATGAACATTTTGTCCACTAAATAACTATGAATAACCGTCGGATTCCTTTAATGATTAAAATGACATTCGAAGAACCGTTACATTCTTGCGTAATTATTACAAGATTAAATTAATGATTAAAATTAACATCCAGGCTTTTCATGTTCAACTTTTACCAAATCGTTACACATTTTGTAAAAATAAGAAAATAAAAGTCTCTAACAAAATATTTTAGTCTAATCAGAAGTGATTCTGGTCCTATAAGACGTATATGTGATAATTTTAAAAGTAAAATTAAATAAACCAAAGCAGAGAGAAGAAATATGTGTAGAGTAGAGAATTTGTGTTCGCTAGTAAAAACGTTAAAAATAATATGCACTTACGACTGGAAGAGATTTGCACCGAGGATTGGTGGCGCAATCGTTGTAATGCCATGCCGCACCGCCGTGACCAAGCAAATAACCACCACCACCCACCGTCAACCGATCGACATACTTAAACCCAATCCAATGATCAACAAAAAACCGTGAGGGGTTACTAGAAGCTTCTAGAGACCCCCTAATAACAAAATCAACAGGCCCCTTACACGGTCCAACGAACACGACGGAATCAAGCATATACGTCCCCTTCGGGATCAAAACCCTACCGCCACCGTCACGATCACACGCATCATTCCATGCTCGAACAAACGCCTAATCAATTCGAATAGTAAAATTGACGATTGAAATGATCAAATGAAATGAAAATGAAGGAGATGATGTGAAGAATGTATGGGTACCTTTGTGTTATCGGTGATCCGATTGGGAAGTGCGCCGTAGGATAAGACGTTGAAGGTCGCCGGAGTCGGGTGTCTGTGTGCTCCGGCGACGGCGAGTAGCAGTGGAAGCAAATGGAGGAAGAAGACCACCATTTTGTTTATTGTTTATTGTTTATTGTTATTTGGGGTGTTGATATTTAGGAGGAGTTTATATAGTAAAGAGCAAAAGTAATTATAAAGTTGACTTATTAAATTGCGTAAATTTAGTATTTCTTTGATCTCTTGCTTGATTTTCTCAATATTACTAAATATACTTTGTACGGAGTTGATATATACCTTTTTTTTTTAAATTTAACGGCAAATTTGCGATACTGGTTCGAAAGATAAGTGTTATTTTAATTAGGTTCACCTTTTTTCACAGCCGGAACCGCACCCCCCAAGCCCATCAGAAGAAAACCTATTATTGAGAAAACCGCATGACTCAATTCTGAGTATTTTGCTCAGGATGGAGTTGAATTCACAAACTCTAATATTTACATTTACATGTCATATATATTTCATCTTAATTTTTTTTTCATGTCGTAAAATTATAAGTTATTATAAAATATTATTAGACGTTATTGTGATATGATATAATTTTGTTCTATGATATATCTATTTGATAAATATAAAACATACAAAACTGAAAGGTGGATCCGAGATTACAATGTTTATCTAGTGAATTCGTTATATATTTTTATCAGGTTATATTAACGTAAGTCGTTAAATTATTGCGAGAATTATTTTTAGAAGATAATTAAATTGGTGTAGATTGTTTTGCAGAAGATTTATCTTTAACTAATTTTCAACCCCACAAATCATTTAATTTATTTCAAGATTTATTTGTAGAAAATAATAAGGTGCTAAAGAAACTGTTAGTTTCTTAAATACATTGCTAATTAGTTGTGACGTTTTGTAAAATCTAATAATTTATGATTTCAGTTAGGAGAATATGAAAGGACTTTTAATTTTAGTTATAGAGTATATAATCAAAACTTTAATTCTTACTTTTTTTTTTACGATAAATGTCTGACAATACTTCAAAGGATATGTGTTATCTTAACCGGGTTAATTTTTTAGAGTAAACTAATAACTGGAAAAACCCTCTTGCTCAACTTATGGTCTATCATAACCCGTCGAGTGTTCTACTTGTCTGACATAATTCATTAAGGTTTGAAAATCATACAGATATGTTAAAAACAAAATTCCATCAATAAAAGTTTGAAGGAAGGTCAAGACCTAGCATTTAAACCGAATTCGTTTTCTTCCGTTTTAATTAAATATCATCTAAAAGGAAAAGAGTATCTAAAGCAAAAAAGGGAGCTTCTAAAGCACATGCCTTAAATAAATGAAAACATGATTGTTACCTTTATTTTATACAACACTAGTAATAAAATGATTTTATTTTTCATATAATAAAACATGCATGAATGTTATGAGCCACATCATCAAAAACATGTAACAATCAGTATCTTAATTAATTTGCATGAAACATACACATTCATGTATATCTGTCATAACAGTATCCAAACTTGGAGGTCTGGTCCCGAAAATTTATCAAAAGACTCTGGGCTCAGGGCGAGAACAAAAAATAGGCTTCTATAATACGACGTATAAAAAAGGTTTAAACCGGAGAACCTGTATAAGATGTCAATAGGCTCTAACATAATGTTTTATCGGCTAAAATAATTAAAATGATATTGGATTTGTTAATGAGTTTACTAATAGTTTATAGTTTTTTTTCTTAATAAAATACATATACATATATATAATGTAAAAATTATAAAAATTCCAGGCCCCAAACAAGAGCGGCCGCCCACCCTGTCCACCCTCAGGGCCGTCACTGCAAACTTGTTTCACAGTATGCACATTGTCCATATATTTCACAATTCAGTTTATACATTAATGAAAAAAAATCCTCGATATATTGCTTTGAGTAAAGTTATAATAATGTCTTCTTGATTAAAACTAAAAAGATCACTTTAACTAAATTGCGTGAAATAATAATAAAAATCGAGACCCTTCCATATCAAACGTACGGAAGTCCTACTCTTTTCTCCTAAAGAACTAAAAAAGTGGACGCATTGTTTTAAAGATAAAAGGTGTCTTTTATTCTATGTAATTTTGTTTTATGAATTAACTTGACCTCTACACTAACTGTTATTTGGTTGAATTTCTTAATACTTGTGATTCAAAAGCATCTTATAAAGTTTAAGCAGACAAAATACATGGGTGGGCATAGATCATAATCTCCCACTTCCCTACAATACATGATGATTTAAGAACTGAGATGTGAATATTGAATACGTATGAGATTCGTTTATTGTTTTGTCGTGGTGTTCTTCATTGCAGCATACACCCTTTCACTGTCTATGAATAAAACATAATTCTATCCAAAATATTGAACTTTTTAACAATATTTCTTTACTCGTAAATACCATAAAATCAATCAGTACTTGTAGAGATTCAAACTCACATTATTTTCGTAAATAATTGTCACCAATATCCATAACGTAAGGTTATGGACGTCAAAGTATTCAATGAAATATAAAATTGTCCATACGGTTAAAAAATTATTTGGTTAAAGTGAGGGGTTGGAGTTTTGTCCCTTACAACTATCAGAGACTCATAAAAGCGATAAACTCCTCATTTATCCGGTTCTACACAACCAAGTTCACACCCAGCAAGGCACGTCGCTTCTAGATCTTCACATGCTTATGTTCAATTAAAGAAGAAATTTTGACAATTATCCTATGTCACCCAAGAGTGTTATACGCTAGTTAATATTGTACTGTATAGTAAAATATGAGTAGCGAATAATGATTGTCTTTATTTTTATTTTTTGCTTAGCATGCACAACTAGTTGTTGGTAGCTTAAAGATTGAGAATTCATGAGTGGGGTTAACCAACCCCAGCCCCCCATGTCGACATTTATATATTTTTGTGGTCTAATTTTTAGGTGAGTTCCTATTCTCTTTCTTTTGGGCTATAACTTTCAAAAATATATTATTATTATTTCACTATTTTTTTAATATATTTTTACTTGCAGTGGGTCCTCTTAATAACCTTGAAAAAACTGGAAACGTTCCTATGCCTCATCAACAACCACAGGCTAACTTTCACTTATTGAGATGTATGACCAAAATCAACAACTTATCATTTGTTGTGATGCTCTCCAACATTTATCATAACAATATGTTAATTTTTATAAGAAAGATACAAATGTAAGGCTAAGCTTTCAACTAACTATGCCCCGCCTTAGTTTTATTGGGTCCACACCCGACATTGAATTGGTGTGCTTGGAGCCATCACCGTAAGTTGTAACATCATATACCACAATATCATCAAGCCCATCATCTACATGTGTCTAGCTCAACACCACAATCATTGACACATGGATCACCACAGCCCGTTGGTACCCCTAGCACGTAACAGAAGTCGCAGTCCTATCATCGTTGTTACCACAACTTGTACCTTATCATAACTTGTGTATCATCATCTCTAAAAAGAATTTAAAAGTAAAAGTATATCAAATTTGTGTCATATGTAGATAAACACACGGGTTGAACTTGGTCAGATATGTCACATTTGATTGGACATGGTGAAATTTGGTTACTTAAGGTTGCAACATGGTAAAGCTTGGTCAAGCATGTCGCATTAGGTTATGCTTGGTTAATTTGTTCAGAACAAACATAGTCAATCATGTAATGTAGGTCGAGCATGATCAATAATGATTACAATAGGTCAAATGATCAAAATCACGACAAAACCATATAACAGGGCTAAAAGCAACCAAAAGAAACATCATATACCACAATATCATCAAGCCCATCATCTACATGTGTCTAGCTCAATGCCACAATCATTGACGCATGGATCACCACAGCCCGTTGATACCCCTAGCACGTAACAGAAGTCGCAGTCCTATCATCGTTGTTACCACAACTTGTACCTTATCATAACTTGTGTATCATCATCTCTAAAAAGAATTTAAAAGTAATAGTATATCAAATTTGTGTCATATGTAGATAAACACACGGGTTGAACTTGGTCAGATATGTCACATTTGATTGGACATGGTGAAATTTGGTTACTTAAGGTTGCAACATGGTAAAGCTTGGTCAAGCATGTCGCATTAGGTTATGCTTGGTTAATTTGTTCAGAACAAACATAATCAATCATGTAATGTAGGTCGAGCATCATCAATAATGATTACAATAGGTCAAATGATCAAAATCATGACAAAACCATATAATAGGGCTAAAAGCAACCAAAAGAAACATCATATACCACAATATCATCAAGCCCATCATCTACATGTGTCTAGCTCAATGCCACAATCATTGACGCATGGATCACCACAGCCCGTTGATACCCTAACACGTAACAGAAGTCGCAGTCCTATCATCGTTGTTACCACAACTTGTACCTTATCATAACTTGTGTATCATCATCTCTAAAAAGAATTTAAAAGTAATAGTATATCAAATTTGTGTCATATGTAGATAAACACACGGGTTGAACTTGGTCAGATATGTCACATTTGATCGGACATGGTGAAATTTGGTTACTTATGGTCGCAACATGGTAAAGCTTGGTCAAGCATGTCGCATTAGGTTATGCTTGGTTAATTTGTTCAGAACAAACATAGTCAATCATGTAATGTAGGTCGAGCATGATCAATAATGATTACAATAGGTCAAATGATCAAAATCATGACAAAACCATATAATAGGGCTAAAAGCAACCAAAAGAAACTACGTGGTCAATCAGTCATGAAACATAATAAACCAATAAAAAGTGAAAACCCCTAGTCACCATATTATATTGAGCCACAAATATGAGAATTTTGACATAAAAACCGCAAAAAACCACAACTATTGTAAGATTCAACACATAAGTAAAACAATTAATTGCAATTATAAACACTACAATGCAAGAAAATATATATATTTCTACCCATGAACCCTTAAACAAGAAAAGAAGAGAAACCTATTATCTAGGGAAGTTTTATTTGAAGCTTTAGAAAAAGGTGGCATTGAGATATTGGGCCCTTATGGTATCTCGTACACATTTCGATGATTGGCCGAGCGAATAAGCCAACTTCAAAGTGGATTTGTTGGGCGAAGAGTGTGTTATGACCCGTGGCCGTCTGGCTGAAACCTTCTTGGAATAAGTTCGTTTGGGAGGGTGTGTTAGTGCCAGTACGGGGTGTGGTACTGGTTCTCATTTCTTGGTTTGGAGCGCATATACCTTGTCTTCCTTCATTGAAAAGGTACGGTGACAAATGAAGTGCAGAAGAGGCATAACAAATCAGACACGATACGATAAGACAAGAACATGATAAGACACGAACACATTAAGTGCGAAATGAACAGGACACGATAACTAATTGTGTTTTTCCATACACGAACACGAACCTGTTAAGAAACAAGTTACATGATAAGATCTATTAAAAGACACGATAAAAATCACACTTTAGTTAAACAAAAATGAATGAAAGTCCATCAAAATTCTGAATAATACATAATATTTAATATGATAATCGTTGATGTACTTGAAACAAAAGTCTATAAAAATTATATTTTAACCGATAGCATAGTTTAAAGAGGAAAAGATGGAGTCGAAGAGGCATCAGGCGGAGATCGAAGACTTGGCCAGTGGTACTGTGGTAGTCGTATTCGATTGAAACGGTTGGGCAAATGATAAGGTTTTCAAATTGAACATGAACAATAATGTCATATATATATATATATATATATATATATATATATATATATATATATATATATATATATATATATAACTAGCTTTAGTAAACCCGTGTATTACACGGGTTGAATAAATAAAATATTAAATAAAATAAAAATTTTAAATTATAAAACGATAGACTAATACATGATATGATTGAAATTATGTATAATTAATAGCTATAAGTAATAAAATAATAATATGAACTTTTTATTTTTTTTATTTTTTTAGAAAATAAATTAAACATTTTGTTTTAAAATAAAGTTTTAAATTTTTTTTTACAAATTTTATTACTATAACTCCCTATTTTAATTATTTTTTTAATAAAAAAGTTACTTTAAAAAACCAATTTTAAAATATTACATAAAAATAGTTTGATTTTTCAGAAAAAAATCTTTTCATAAAAAACTATCTCCATAGAAATAACATTAACAAAAAGTTATCTTTCTTAATTTATTAAAAAACTAATTATAATGTAAAAATAAATGAATAATAATATTAGTAATTAATGTGGTTATTTAATAGGAGAGATAAGCGGAAAAAATTTGATGAGAATGAATGTGGTGCTGACATGTGGCATCACCATTTACCCTTTTATTAGAGTAAGAAGATTATTTTAATAAGCTAAAAATATAAGCAGGTTTAAACAAGTGCGTTAACAGGTTAACATGTTTTTGATCTGTTAAAACATGATTTTTATCGTTTCTTTAACGTGTCAACCTGTTAATGACACGGAACCTGTTAAGCTCAAACACGAAACATGTTAACTTCGTGTCGTTTCGTGTTAACATGTCCGTGTTAGAAATTGCCAGCCCTACTATTATCTATGTAATGTTTCAATAACCCTGTACTGTTAAAATCTAAAAGAAGTACCAACAGAAAAGTGACAATAGTCGTTACACTTGAAGTCTTGTATCATTTATTAATTTTTAACTTTTTCATGAGATAAGTAGTTGTATACTAACTATTAAGTTTAACTTTTCATCTATCTAACTATTTTTGAAAGAACCATAAGGGAACACATAATACTTTATTGTTTCTTTGATAAAACTTACAAGGGATGCACACACGAGGACTTTGAAAGATTTACGTGATGCCTTGTGCAAATGTCAAATGATTAATCGCAACTATCTTGCATCCTTTATTTACTAGATAAGAGGGTGAAAGTGCAAAAAATGAAACTTCAGGGGTAAGTTTAGTATCACTCTCATTCAGCCGTGGGGTACAAGGTGCACGCATCATCGACGGCCTATATTTCATCAAGTGCGATCTAACGGTTAATACTTATTCAACCCTCTATGTAGAAAATAGAAATACCCCTTAAAAATCTCATAAACCCTCAAAATTTATGGTTCACGCATCATCTAGGGTTTTATTCATCGACGATCGCTAAGAAAAAGATCAGCGTATCACAGGTATAATACGTTTGTGTCTTTGATGCTATTCTGTGAGATTATCAGTTTTTGTGATGTTAATTTATCATATATTATGAGATATATATGTATGCGATCATCATTTTTGTGGATTAAGGTTGTGTGTATAGATTGATGTAGATCTTGGCCAACAGTCCAACACGTTTCAGTACTTTTCTAGTAGCGATGTGCTCGATTATCTCGTTCTTTTCGTTTGATTTTCGGTTATATGTTTCGTCTAATTGGTTCTAATCGGTGGTAGATGTGATTGGTGATGAAATTAAGCGACAGCTTTAAAAAGACCTGAGAAAATGATGCTTTGATGTCAGGTCAAGATTTCAGATTTGAGGGCTTGTGTATTATCTATTTTGTTACTAATTTATTGTTTCAGTCACTCTGTGTTGTGTGAGGGTTATAGTTGCAAAGAGGATCATACCACTTATTGGCAATAACAGACAGTGCAACTATTAGTTTATGATTTATAGCTACAAAAAGCACTTAATTCTTGAAGTTTGTGGAAATTAGGAAACGGAGTATGTGTTCCACCTTTACTTTTTTACAGATTTATGTCTCAGCATATGTCAACAGGCAATCTGGATTTGATTAGTTTACTACATTACACTGTTATATTTTTTTGTTCTTTAGGTCATGTAAGTTCTCTTGGTTAATATGTGAAGTTGTTTTGTTTAAGGTTACAGGATACAACCATGGCTTTCTTCAACAGAGCTGGTGGTATACTAAGACAGACTGTGAGTAGGCACATCAATCATGAAATGTCAGCGGCAAGCCCATCTATCTTTCAAATGATAAGATGCATGTCGAGTTCAAAAGTATTTGTGGGAGGTAATTTCAGATCAAGTAGAAGTCCAATAGGATCGTTATGTTGAGTTTAGAAGTCTATGTATTCATATTGGTGTTATTGATTCTTGTTTTTGCAGGATTGGCCTGGGCTACAGATGATATGAGCTTGCGAGAAGCTTTTAGCGCCTATGGTGAAGTCTATGAAGGTATGGAGGCTATTGTAGATTTGTAGGGTAGAAGAAGACAGAATTTTGAATTTGTACCTTTATTTTATTTATTTGATTATAAAGATTCTTGGCAAATTTTGCTAGTTCTTGCATCAATATTTGTTACGGTCTTATGATTGCTTGATGATTATGGTGAGCTTGGTATGAATGGAGTTTGTGGCTTTTCCATCTTGCATTATGGCGTTAATTTTGTTTATGGTCATCAATCTATGTCAGCGTCACCTGATTTTTAAATTAAAGTTATATTTTTGTGATAATTCTCTCATAGCTCTTTATGATTTGCAACAGCTAGAGTAATTGTGGATAGAGAAACTGGCAGGTCCAGAGGTTTTGGCTTCGTTACTTTCGCAGACTCTGAAACTGCTTCCGCTGCAATCCAGGGGATGGATCAAAGGGTATTTTTCTCACTTTTTTTGGGTACTTGGTTTATGATACATGATCAGTCTCATGGAAACTGCAGTGTTTGTATTGTCATATTTATACATCTTTTAAGAGGTTAAGGACTTTGTCAAAAGTCCAAAGTACCTTCAAGGCTTTAATAAAAATTACAGACTATACGACTCTTGGGCTCAGACCTATAGCATTAACTTATTGCTAAAGATAAATTAATAACAAATTTATTTTAACATGAAAACTTTCATAAAAGGTGTTGCTCCCATTTCATGTTAATTTAAGGAATAAAATTTGTCAATATTAGGATGAATGTGTTTTAAGAAATGACATTAATGAATAAAATTTGCAGGAGTTGCATGGGCGAATGGTGAGGGTGAACTATGCCAACGACAGACCACAAGGCGCTGGTGGATACCGTGGCGGTGGTGGCTATGGTGGAGGTGGTGGCTATGGTGGTGGTGGTGGTGGTTATGGTGGGGGTGGTGGCTATGGTGGTGCTGGTGGTTATGGTAGAAACAATTATGGTCCTGGTGGTGATGTGGCCGGAAGTGGTGATTTCGGGGGAAACAATTATGGTAATGCTGATGGTGGCTTTGGTGGTGAAAGCCAAAACTTTGGTGTTGGTGGCGGTGATACTTTTGCTAGTGATAATGTTGATGGTCCAGTAGAAGGAAGCTACAGGGACAATGATGAGCCTGATGACTTTGCCAAAAGGGCTTGACCTTTGCATCTGAGCTTACTTTCAACCGAACTTCTGTTTGCAGCTTATTACGATCTGTTATTTCAGGTTTTTTATTTTCTGAATTTTGAGTCTGCTATGTGTAAACTTTGAGCAGCTTATTATAATCTGTTATTCAGATGTTTATTTTCTGAGTTTTTAAATCTGCAATATGTAAACTTTGAGTCTTACCGTCTCTGTCGGTTAGAACTTCATTCATGTTTGTAATAACAATTAGTGTTATTGGGGTTAATAGGATATAAAGATTAATTTCTCATTTTAGAGATACGTTTAATTAATGATCTCTTCCAACACGGATTTATGTGTCTGATTATATGAAAAGAAAACAAAAGGCATTTATCAGCCTAAACTAGCATGACATGTGTAAAAGTGTAAAACCAAGTGCTATAAGATGACACTTGTATCATTAAAGTTTTTGCTCAAAACCTGCATTTCAATGCCAATAAACACCTATAATATAAATTATATTTGACATAAAATTGGTAATTAGCTGTAATTTTTGGCAAAACAATATATCATAACCTATATGTATTGTTTAGAAACAAAGTTATGGCCTTTTCTCAACTTCCAAACTTCATTCAGAAAACAAAACCCTTTGTGCATTTAAAATTGCAGGAGATCCTTGTCTTGCTTTTTCCACTATATGTTTTATTAATAGCTTCATATCATCATCATCATCATCAAAATCCAGCTCATCTACACCCATGCCACCACCATTTCGCGGTGTTCCATTGTCATCGAAGTCTTCATCTGATTCATCAAACTTTGCAAACTCGTTGCAAGCCTCGTTATAAGCTTCTAAAGCTTCACCTGATAGATTCAAAACAACAGGCTCGTCTTCATGAATTTCATCTTCTGCATTACTGCTTGAAAAATCTTTCCAAGATTTGTGATTTTGGGCTTCTATTTGTGCTTCTAATTCTCTGATTCGTTCTTCAAGTTGGGACTGAAGGACCTCATGTAACCGTAACCTCAGTTCTCTTGGAGAAACCGCATAATTAGCAGAATGAGTTGTGGCGGTGCTTCCCCTTTCATCTTCCTCATTGGTGTCATCCAGTATCTCAGCACTTAATTCACCCTGGGCTACACCTGGCTCAAAGTCTGGATCAAGCTGCAAATGAATCACATTGACCTGATTATAGTAATACACCAAACAAAATTAGTATGATAACTAATAGAAGTTCAGGTATGTCAATTAGTTACCTCAACAAGATTGGAAATCTTTCTTTCTAAGCTGGATGAGTTCATACTGCGTTCAAGCATCTCGAGTTCAGCTTCAAGCTCTGCTTCAATTTTACTAAAAGAATCGTGTTTTTCCTTTATACTAACACAATCTTTGTTATCATCCTCACGAGAAACAGAATGAGGTGATTCACCATCAAAAGAAGCACCATCTGTTCTATGTGATTTATGATCATTGATTGTAAGCTCCTGCATAGTTAATGAATCTTTCATCTCAATCTCTTCTTCAAGATCTTGAACCAGATTCTCTTTCTGCTTCAACAATCGATTCAGCTCTTCTACCTCACGTTTATTTTCCGTAATCGAATATAAAATGCCAAAAGACATCCCAAGACACACAAGCAGTGTTGCATCTAACGACCTGCGTTTTTCTTCAGAATATGATCGCTGCTTCTTTACAACAGTATCGTTTTGCAAAATATAAGAATCTGCACTTGCCCTGTTAATTACATTAGTGCCATCAGTCACAAAAAACGGCCTGACAGTCTGCACAGAAGGTGAAGCAACTGAACTGGACATATATTCTTTCATCTCAACATGAGCCATAACACAGCTTTCTAATGAGCTTAAAGGTCTAATCGCTTGCATGTTTATTTTTCTACTTCTAAATGACCTTCTACTTCTAGGAGTCAAAGTTTCATTCACTAAATCATCCCTTTCAACATTCTCTACAACACCATCACCACCATCATAACTTCCCAAAGATATCCTCCTTTCCCCATTGAACTCGCTAGCAGAAGCCACATCTGCACTACAAACGCCTTGAGAAACGTCAATTTTAACTTCAGAATCATCTTGGTTTAAACCTTCTCTCCTTGATAACCTACGGACGGGCCACTTCTTGTCAGATGGGTGCTTTGGGGAGTCGGGTTTGTCCCTAAATGAACCATGGCTCGGTGAATCTGATGTTATCTGCTCACCAGCCTGCTTAAACTTTTTGAAATGCTGAGCAATAAAACCAGCACCAGCAGCAACTGCTATCATCCACACATCCATTTTCTCACTACTAACTAATCTAACCAATGTTCACAACCACAACACAATGTTCCATCAAATCAAAGAATTCCCTAATCATATTATTCATCAAGCCCTAATTGCCACTTTCTGCATCAAATCCCACAAATTAACCTAAACCAGAAGCTATTAATCTCAAAATGCCACCAACAATGAATAAATTCATATTTCATCAGAAATGCAATGAACCCATGTTGGGATTGTTCTGTTTCTTGTTGCAAAGCAATACAAGTTCAATCGTAATCCCCTATAATAACCCAAATGGATGCTTCGAATTGCTCAATAACAGAATTGTAAATGTATGATGTGCATCTAACCTCGTATAAATGGTTTGGTTGGCTTAAATTCTGGATGAAGACTCGAAAGAAAGCGGCTTGAGGATGGGAAGAACTTCATTAATGGTGGCAATTGAATAGTATTGAAAAGATTTTACCAAAAGACTACTGTATGGTTGACAAAGGGTCTGTTAAAAAGATGACGATTTCGAATGGGGAAAAGTTGATTTAAACGAATTACTTTTTACCAGATTCAGATGGGACGATGATGATTTACGAAGACTCAAAAGTGGAGTTTGGTGAGTGGATTTCAGTGGGTCCTTTGGGGGTTTCTGCTGTTTGTCACCCTTGAAACCTCTAAAATTATTCTAGGGTTTTTCTACATATGTCACATTGATGAGTTATTATTTTGACTTTTTCTTAATAGAGATTTTGACTTTCAATTATTGTGTTCTAATGTCTAATATCGCTGTGTCGAGTTTTTTTTTTTGAAAATTCATATTTTGGCCTCCTTCACTACGATTTCCCCTAAAATGTCTCATTCTTTATCAAGTTTTGAAAATGTTTTTTACTGAGAAGACGACAACGACGACGCCTTACAAATGGACGAATGCCTTTGTGACACATGTGGGTAACACGTTGTTTATATGTGTTTAAGAGGCGTGACGCGATGCCTTTACCATACAGGGCACAGGCGACCGCCTCTTCAGCAGGGGATATTTTCTGAACTTGATAAAGAAAGAAACATTTTGAGGGAAACCATAATGAAAATGAACAATACGAGAATTTTCTCTATGTTAAAACTTCATTCTTTTTAAATTATTTATCCTATCTCTTGTTATTACATATAATAATTAGAATAAGACCAGATGCATAACACGAGGTGAATAAAAAAAATATTAATAAGTTTGTAATGAATAAATAATTATAATTAATGTGTACATATTATTTAGAGAACCAAAAACTGAATTGAGTGCTAATAGAATTGGTGAACAAAGAAAATATTAATAAGATTGTAATGAGTAAATAATTATCATATTTAATGTATACATATTATTTAATAATGAGAGAATCGGGAACCGAATCGGATGCTAATTTAATTGTAACGCATGACGTAGTTATTTATTTATTTATTAGGTAAAATTTATACTAGAAGAGAAAAACCAATGATGCTAATAAAAGATAGATTTTTAATCACAAATTCCTATAAGAAAGTTAAAAACTATATGTATAATTTAGGGCTCTTTTAAATAGACACCCCAATATTTTAAATCAACACCCCCAAATTTCTATACGTGTCGTATAGCCCCATACGCGTCGTATAGAGGGGGGTCGTATAAGGCTGTATGTGTCGTATAGGGCTATATGTGTCGTATAGGGGGGTCGTATAGGGCTATATGGGTCGTATAGCTCTCTGACAGCCCCCTGAATTTTTCCTCGTACTCAGTGTCGAAATTCGCTATACGCGTCGTATAGCCCTATATGTGTCATATAGGGGGGTCGTATAGGGTTATATGGGGCGTATAGCTCTCTGACAGCCCCCCTGAATTTTCCTCGTTTTTAGTGTATTCGACCCTATACGCCGCGTATGGACCCATACGCGACGTATAGGTGGGTGTCGATTTATAAAGTGGGGTGTCTCTTTATTAGGACCCATAATTTAACTGTCTTTTTATTGGATATCATGGAGCTGTAACATCTATCAAAATCATTGTTATTGAGAAAGTTTAGATTTACATATTTTCAACCAGCAAATTAGAGGGTCCTAAATTTCTTTTATATTCAATTTAGCTACTCTATATTTAATTGGACATCTGTCGATTTCCCTTTTTCCCCCTTTTGAAGTATACACTAATGCTTAAGAACTTTCTCTTCATAACAATCTTTTGCTGAATTATAATAACATTAAGCGTGTTAAATGTAACAAATGATTTCATACACAATCTAGTAATAGTAATAATTCTATATTAAAAAAAATATTTAAATTTGTTCATTTGTTCTATAAAGAAAACTAATGTCAATCAAATAACTTACAGTAGTCATTAATGATAATATAAATTAACTTATTTCTAACAGTTTGTCATGCACTATATATAAACTAATATCCTTTTATTATAGTTGTAAATTGACTTTAAAATATTAAATTAAAAAGCTCATAACTGTCGATCAACATCTCCACCAAACTCCAACTAATCACCAATAAAATTACAGTAAACCTAACAAAATGGAAACAATCAACACTCTTTTTTTATTGATCATCTTAAGAAAAAGAGGATCAGTTTAATTCATGTTCCAAAAATTTGCAGATAGTTTTGCAGTGATTGAACAATATGTTGTACATTAACATTCTGTAACACACTCATGAACAATCCTTCCAAAATGATAAGAGAAAGTGCTTGCTATTCCAAAGAGTTTATCAGGTCTTTGAAGTTAAACACTAGCCAATCGGCTTTTGCAGAAACGGCCTCCCGAAGTTGGACCCCGCCATAGCAGATAAACAAGTCAGCACAGCCTGGTTTTCGAGCCTATAGAAAAACAAAACAATATTAATGTATATTTACAAGTCAACCAGTTGGTCAACAAACAAAACGGTCATCTACAACAAATAGATTTGGTCAATTATTACCTCGAGATCAGTGGCACCATCACCTATCATTACTACTGTCTTGTATCCATGAGCCTGAATAGTACATATGGTGTTATTAATGAAGTTATTTAGGACTACTTAAACGTGGATGTTAAAAAAAGACTTGACCTTTCTTATTAGTTCCACTGCAGCTGGTTTTCCTCCACTTCTTGAAGTTGGTTCATTCGCATCAAATCCAGCAAACTCGCCAGAATTATCGAATAACAGTTGATTAGCAAATATATTTTCAGTTGGTATCCCAAGAATTGATGCAACCGGCTACAAACAACATGTAAACAGTCATATGTCTTCATACATAGTTATATTCATACTTAAAGGACACTGATCAATAATCAATTATTGATTTTCTACAGCTTACATTGATCATTTGACGAAAACCTCCAGATATCAGATAAACAGTCTTACCACTTTCCTTGAGCTTCTGAACCAATTCCAATATGCCAGGAGATAGTCTAAAAACTCAAAATGAAAAGAAAAGGTAAAAAAGAAAGAAAAAGAAAAGTCAAGTTAAAGTCAACAGTTATGAAAGTGTTAAGAAATAGCAGCATACTTTGGGGGCCTCTTTTCAAGGAAGTCTTGAACCGTTGATAATGAAGGTTTGAAAAGATCAAGTCTCGCAGCTAATGCTTCCTCAAAAGGGACTGAGCCACCCATTGCTCTGCGTGCACACAATTAAATTAAAATATAAAATCCAACTAATAGCGGAAAACCCATCTTAATACTGAGCACACCTGGCGGTCCACTCAGCAACAGCTTTTCCAGCTCCACAAAATTCAGCAAGTTCATCAATGCCTTCATCCACACACACGGTGCTATCCACATCAAAGCATACAGCATCAGCTTTTTGCCATAAATCAAGAACCTCTGAACGTTTGACAAGACTCCGATTAGAATATTTCATTTTTCAATTTTAATGATATAAATATTATTTGAAGTACCTTTTGAAGGTATTGTGTTGTCTAATTGGCCTAATGAGGAAGCTGTTAATGGCTTAACAGAACCAGCTTTTGAGTTGGATGAGTTGGTAGGTGCCATCATCTTGATTGGACCATAAAAGACTCTTCTTCTGTTTGATGTATGTGTTGGAAAGAGGCGTGTGTTTCCCTGACTACTGTAACCACGAAAAGGAATTATTCGTGAACTGATCAACCCTTCCATCAAATTTACCTGTTAAGTGTCAGCAGAAAAAAATACTATTTTAATCCTAATGAGATGAAATTAAAATCCAAAAAAATAACTGTTAAGTGAAACAGAACAATAAAAACTGAATAATCTAGTCACAACATCATTAATAATTTGATATACCTTAGACAGCATATTTCCACTGAAATTTAGCATTATAGGTTGTGTACACAGATTAGCATAAAGCATTTAAAAATAACTGAATAGCATAACTCTTACGTCTTTGGCAAGAACTTGTACCATCTAGCATCTCTTTCTAGCTGTGGTGCAACACATGTAAAAGAAATCCATTTCATGTTCTATTCTATGCACTTTTACTAGAAGTCGTTAAATTTGCACAAAACAAAATCAACATGATAATTTATTGTCACCAATAAGAGATGATAGTAGTAGCGTTCAGTTGATTGATCATGGAAACGTGATCAAATTTACCACAACGCCCATGTACCTAATGATAGATTAATGGAATCAACTTTTTAATAAATATAGTGGTTGATTTGGATATGTTTATAATGTCTATTTAAGCTTCATGGGTTTCCCGTTCCACAGATCAATTATATCTGACAGACACAAGTTTTGCTAGCACTTGTTGGCAGGAAGTAATGGTACTGCAACGAGTATAGCAAAATTTAACTAGCTCTTATCAAATACAGTCCTAGGCAACCAAAAGCGTGTAAAGCAGGTGCTTTGGGGGGCATCTCAGCTGTAGGTTCCATTGAAAAACCTGAAGCAGAATAATGTACAACACTATCACTCTTATACTAACAGTACTTGCTATGAAATATGTATGGACAGCCTCCTCCTATACACTTGCTTTATCTCACTGTTGAAATTATGTAGTAGTAGTAGACAGAAATTTATCTGCTAGAGAATCTGCCATTCAAGCTCTTAAGTTTTACTTAAAAACGACACAAAATAGAACGAAATAGCTTGCTGATAAGCATGTCAGAAAGATGTTTTTAACTGGCTGATTGGAGTCGAGGATCCTTTCATGGAGGGAGTAACGATGCATACAGAAGCACAGTTGAAGTTCTAAGTGAAGAGACAAACTAATTACGGAAGAGGTCGACTAGAAGAAGTAATTGCTGTTACATTATGTCAGCCCTGCGAATCATATTTATAATTCCTTTTAGTTGTAAAAAGGCTCTTTTTGTATGGATCACACCATGTAGAAGGTGATGCTTTAGGTATTATATCCCTCTATCATTTCAGTAAGGTACCATATATAAATACGTAAAGACAGAGAATGTAACGGATAATGAATGAATACGAGTTTTTCTCTCCTTATATCTGAGTCTCTCAACTCCTCTCTATATATTACAGAAGACATTCCTCCTTCATCTTCCCCAATTGTAGAAAACATTGGGTAAGCCAATAGTGAGTTCAACGTGCATCATACACACAAATTGGCAAACTAGATCTGCTGATATCGTTTTAAAGATCTTTTGTAACAAATAGTTGTGACTTGTGATGGGTCCAAGACAAGTACAGTTTTAAGATTAGTAGTTAGGAGATTACTTAACATGGGTGCTAAACTGTTAATGCATATTTGATCACAGTAGTGCCGTAGTGCTACAATTAGCAATTAAAGATCAATTTGGCTACACAGCCATTTCATCAAACAGTTGGTGGGCACCCTTAAAAATCAATTGCAAAACAATATATATTGTAACCCTACAATTTCAAACACACACTTTTGATATAAATTTGCTGAAATAACGCCTTAGATAAAAAAGCAAATGATAACCTAACAATCAAAATCAAAATCAAAATCAAAGCTTGAGTATAGAAAATTCTTACTGGAAGAGTTAAAGATGTTTCAGTGAGGGCAATCTGCTGAAGAATCGTTGGAAAGCTACGAATTCGAACAACAACACGAGCTTTGAGTTCTTGAATTCTGCTGAGGATAAAAGAAGAGGCTTTAATAGAGCACCAAGATTACTTTTACTGCATAAATGCGAATCTCATTCGACCGAATGCTATTAAAACAGTGCCATAGTCATCTCAGTGGCTTTGCAATTCATTCAATGTTTTTATATATTGATTTGGGAATTTGATGGGTTCTTTGTGGATCTCACCAACCACCGGCGATCTGGTTGGTAAAGTCGAACTAAATTGTGTCAATGTGACAAAATCACGTAATAATGATTAAGTAATAACGCATACATCACCTTTGATCTTTGACTCGGTGGTTGTTTTTATAATCTCGTTAAAAGGTAAACTTACTGTTATGGTTAAAAGGTAACATGTATTATTATTAATAAACGATCAAACAACCCATACCATACCATACGAGTTTACATATTAAAGAATTTTAAATTTAGTTTTTTTCCTTCGTGGGTTCTTTGATTTCTTTGGGAAAGATCTCTTTGAAGTAATATTCGTGATTGTAGTGTATACAAGTTTTGTTTCTTGCAACTCAAACAATATATTAATTTAACTAGTTTTATTACCGCCTCGCGTTGTGACGGCATCGTACGCAGCATGAAAAAATACAGACTAACAATCGACCCGACTTGTCTCCGGACTAAATTTACATCAAACCATAAAGTAACTTGAATTTATATTGCTAAACGAAAACGTAGTATACTTTATATGCCTTTTTTCCAAACAAAATTTTGTCAAAACTTAGACCAACTCTTGTATGAAGTGAGCGCGTAGATTACAATCGTTTGCGAATTAAATTTACGTAAAACGTAAAGTAACTTGAATTTATACTTGATAGATAACCACCCCCACCCCAAAAAATCTACGGCAATCGACCAATGTTTATCCCTTAGTTGAAAAAACAAAGAATTGTCTTGGTACTAATCAGTTCAGTTGTATAATCTTTCATTTCAATGCTTGATGACAAACACAACACTAATTATATCAAGCCATCAAAATATATGTTCAATGCAATCAACACTAAGTCAGTAAGAAATAATGATTCTGCAAGCTCATCTTCATGAAAAATACATTACGATGAAAATAATTTTTTACAAAACAACCGTTACCATTATTCACTACTTTATCATGATTTAAATAACTGAAATACCATTGTAATCAAATTCACATGATCCTATAACTCAAAGTCCAAAGGAATTATGGAACTCAAAGTCAGGACCGTAACTAAATATCATTTAGTTGAAATTAGGAGCTATTTTCGCCTAAATTCCTTTCATATGCCTCTAAATTAAATCATCATTTAAACTAATAAACGATGGTGATAGTCGACGCCTCCAAAGCTTTATCACAACACCTACCCCCCATCGCTTCACCACCAAGTCGTCCATTTCATCGCCACCATCGTACGTTGTCTTTTTTCCCATCGCATCACCACACTCATATTCTGTTGTGAACCCCTACAAATGTTAGAGGATGTTTGTGGTCTTGAACCTTAGAGAAGAAGTTAGCCAAACCCTAGTCCGGCCAGACCACCACCATCCACCGCCAAGCACCCCAACACATGCACCATTGAAGAAGTTGTTCAGGTCTAAAAGGCCATCACCATCCGGTGACACGGAAGTTGTTCAGAATGAAAAAGCCATAGCCATCGACTTATTTAGTAGTGTTTTTTCGTGACTCATCGCCCAAATCAAAACATTGTGTCTGTGAGTTGCTGTAAAGAGGTTCCTTGACTTCCTTCATAATATGGGGGCTAATATGAAAACTAAATGAAAGGCATTTGTGGAGCAACACATAGGGGTTTTTACACGTGAAATACTAAATTTACAGAGACACATGTTACTCCACAAACCTTTATGCCACAATAAGTGGCAACAAATAATGTTGCCATATGGCCCAATCATGATCAGGAGCTAGAATTTGACCATCTACTTTAATATGGATATAGAGTAGAATATCAAAACTGTAGTGGCAAATTCAAAAAGTGATGAAACTTCATTGTAACCACCGACATCTTGTAATAATATAGATTATAATAAATATAATCCATGTACCACGGAAACCTATAATATTCTAGTTAGATTTTGCAAATACAAAAGAATATGATAGAGGCTAAGTCAATTGATAACACAAGTGTATTGTAAGGAAATTTATCCTATAATGTCACAACTATTGAAAGTCTGATATAAAAACTTAACTGTTTATAGAGTAAAGAGTCGACAAACAAGATAAAAGTTTAAGGTGAGTTTTTTTCGGATTACTATTTTTGGGTTGAAATGCATGTAATTAAACAGTTAAATGTTAATTTGGTTTTTGTATTTAAAGTAGGCTCTTATGAAATTTTTGTTGTAACATCCTTTTTTGGGTATGATATTATTAATAAGTTTGTTGGAGGTTGATGAAAATCAAATCTTAATTAAATAAGTATAGTGAAGTTACGTTTTTGTTAGGGTGTAAACGAGCCGAGTCAAGCCCAAGCCTGACATTACTCAAGCTTGACTCGTTGGAATACACTGAATCTCAAGCTCGAGCCAGCTCGATTCGAGCCTATGTTTTGCGGATTGAGATCGGCTCGTGAACTGAAAATAGAGCTCGAGATCAGCTCGACAAAGATCAATTTTATTTAGGATGGTTGAACCTAAACGAGCCAAAGCTCGGCTCAAGTTCGTTTGATACTTCGGAACCCTTAAAAGACCTAAACCAAACTAATCCTTTCCAACAATGTCTCAAACAATTGTTTTTCAATGTCAAAACAAAAAATACTTTCAGCAATTGTTGCATCAAAAGTTTAAAACAAAACCAACCAAAAGTTAACCTCGTTGATGAAAGTCAAAATTTAGAACAAAAAACTTACCATGGATGAGTACATTTCCAACAATGTTACATACAAATTAACAACTTAATTAGATGAATCAATACTACTTGACGATTTTGTAAGGATTAAGAGTTGATGATTGCAGATTAACAGGCTTGCGGGGAAGATGGTTTCTTTGTAGATTAGCAGTCGATTATTGTATATTCTTGTTGACGATTTTGAAGACGACCATACTCCGGAGGTCTTTTGAGCAATTGTGCACAAGAATTCAAGAAACTTGCGATGGTTTCTTTGCAAAGAATCAGGGTGTAGAAAATTAGATTTTTAAAATATTTAAGGAATGAAGGGTAGATTTTAAAATATATTAAATATATAAAAAATAAATTAAATTCTTATTGGGCTCGTGACGTTTAGTTATAGAAACAAGGCTCGTGGTCGGGCTCGTTAACTAAGCAAGCTTGAAATTAGGCTCGAGATCGAGCTTGAGCTCGTTTAGGCTCAACTCGTTCAGGCTTTTTACCGAGCCGACTTAACTCGTTTACACTCTTAGTTTTTAAAGGAAGTGAAGTAGCGGGGCTTATTTTTGGTCAACACTTGACAACATAACAACTCAAAGGACTAATTTTGTCAAGTGCTACAACTTAACATAAATGGGTTCAGAGGAAAAGGGGAATTTCAATATTTTTGTTCAAAAATCAGAAAGTGCAAAGTGTGTGGGGGTGAGGAGATCGACGGGAGAAAGGAGATCAAGAAGAAGAGAGGGTTTCCCACCTAAATTGAGTGTAAAGATCAAGTCTTTATGGGGTATTCAACTATCCATACTTGAAATTAGTTTGGTATGTGACCCATATTCTCCTAAACCCTAGAAATTGGGGGAATTCTTGTGTGTTAGTATGATTATGGATAGACTTCATCATTTATCATGTTCTTGCTGTTGATGGTTGATTCTCCATGAGTTTAAATAGTCATCTCATGCTTATAAACTTGGATGTTTTGTGTGAATTGAGGACCTGTTATGATTGTGGGTGTTTATATCTTGAATTATGAAGTAATGTGTTTAGGGTTGATAATAGATATGAGAAATTGTGTTAAGAAACCTATAAGGCTATAATCCATAAATTGAAGACTGGATCATGTGAATGAAAATGTGAAATTTGTGATATAGTAAGGAGTGACTACTAAAGTAAGGTGTGTTGGTTAGTATCATGAAAGTAACAGACGCGAATGGTTAGATACTTAGATATATATGAATATAAATTTAATAAATTTAAGTATATGTGGTGGAAAATTGTAATCTAAACATGACACTCATAAGTGTAACCCAAATGGGTCAAGATCTTGTATGTGATTAGTTTTTTTAGATGACAATGTGGTGATGATATGACTTAATATGATAATATGTTCATTTGGTGGAATTTACTAAGAAGGGTGATTGAACCTCTAATCATTCGTAAGTGAAGCATGTGATGAACTAAAATATGCAGGATTTAAGGATATATATGCCGGATTTGGAGAGTAAGGAGATTGGATAACATCAATTGCAGTTAAATTGAACTTCAGAGCTCCGAATGATGCAAACAGCTGTTCATCATTCCCTAACCTTTTACTTGCATAGCAGGTATTGATCTATTCGTATGTTTGTGTGTGGGTGTGTGAAGATTCATCCGATAATTCTGTTCAAGAAAGAGATTAGTAAAGTCAAATATAGGGCGTTTTGAATTCAAACATAAGAATTAGTTATTTATTTATTTATTTATATTTTATTTGTGGTGTTTATTTTAAGAGTTGAATTCGTTGTACTTGAAAACTTTTCATTCCTTTTGAACTGAACTATTGTGCAATTTCTAACATAATGCAGAAGAGGCTCCACAGAGACATGTGCTTGGATGAAAATTGGGAACACGACTCAAAGTCAACTCTCTCAAAGACATAAATTGGTAAGAGTTGAGAATGGTCAGAGTTTGGTACATTCTAACCAAACAAGGTTCTTCCTAAACCCTAACAAAAACAGGGTTTTCACAATCTCAAACACAATGACAGATGATGGTCACCCGTCGTCTATATCTGTACCTGAAGATATTGCAGCCACAAACAACACCCCAACTCAAGAACCTCTTCCGTTGTTCAGCAAGTGGACCCCTCCCGGGTACCTATGGAGAGGGTTATCGGTTTTTGTCTTGGCAGGTCAAGTAATAATGAGAATAGTGAATCGTAAAATCCACTGGAAAAACACTCTCCAACAGCTAGAAAGAGTCGGTCCAAAATCAGTTGGTGTTTGTCTCTTAACATCAGCTTTCGTGGGCATGGCTTTCACCATTCAGTTCGTGAGAGAGTTCACCAGATTAGGTCTAAACCGAGCCGTGGGTGGGGTACTAGCCCTAGCCTTCGTACGCGAGCTAAGCCCAGTGATCACTTCTATCATAGTAGCTGGTCGAATCGGCAGTGCATTTGCAGCAGAATTAGGGACCATGCAAGTTTCTGAGCAAATTGACACTTTAAGGGTTTTGGGTACTGACCCAGTTGACTATTTAGTAACCCCACGGGTCATTGCTTCTTGTGTGGCCTTACCGTTCTTGACCCTCATTTGTTTTACAGTCGGGATGGCATCTAGTGCTCTTTTGGCTGATGGGGTTTATGGGATCAGTATTAATATTATCTTGGATTCTGCTCAGAGGGCTCTTAGATCTTGGGATATAATTAGTGCAATGATCAAGTCTCAGGTGTTTGGTTTGATCATATCTGTTGTGAGTTGTGGCTGGGGGGTCACTACTTTGGGTGGTGCTAAAGGTGTTGGAGAGTCTACTACTTCTGCTGTGGTTCTTTCACTTGTTGGTATCTTTATAGCCGATTTTGTGCTTTCTTATTGTTTTTTTCAGGGAGCCGGGGATTCACTGAAGAACTTGTAATCTTTTTGAACTATAATTGTTAGTAGCTTTAAATCTTAATATTTTCTTAATGCTCATTGTTCATCTATGTGGGAACTTATGTAGCTCCATTTTTATTTGTTTCAACTGAGCTTATTTTTAACCAAACTTCCGTTTGCAGCTTATTATTATGATCTATTATTTCAGGTTTTTTATTTTCTGAATTTTGAATGTTCTATGTGCAAACTTTGAGCAGTTTATTATAATATGTTATTCAGATGCTTATTTTCTGAGTTTCCAATCTGCAATATGTAAACTTCAATTCTTCCCTCTTAGTCAGTTAAAACTTCATTCATGTTTGTAAGAACTGTTAGTGTTATTGGGGTGGTTAATAGGATATAAAGTTTAATTCCTCATTTTAAACATACATTTTGTTTAATGATCTTCTCCAACACCAATTTATGTTTGTCTAATTATATTAAAAGAAAACAAAAGACATTTTACAGCCTAACCTAGCTTGACATGTGTAAAACTCAGTGCCGTAAAAGGACACTAATATCAAACAAGATAATCAAAGTTTTCCAATAATCAAAGTTTAATTGTGTGGTTCTATTGTGGCCATTTAAAGTTTAATTGATCACTGCAATGAAAAATGTTGCTGCAATGATCAATAATTAATTTAACAAGAACGAACACCAACTGTTGTTACAAGCATGAATGAAGCTGTAAGATTCAAAGTTTGCATATTGCAAAAATCAACACTTTTGAAAATGACAAAATATAATAAGATAAGTTGTCCAGTTAAAAATAAACTCAGATAGGTGCAAAAAGCTTGTAGCTTCCTTCTATGGCTCGACCCAATCGTGGTCCCTCTCCATAAAAGGATTACAAAATGGATCTGGTGGCGGACTTCGATCAACACTATCCTCGGCCAAACACACAGTCACCGTTCGGCCATGCAACTCCTGCACATTTTGTTCATTACTTAACAACACATATTGAGCAAAATATTGGGAAACATTTATTCCATGCATATAGTAACACCTCCTTTTCTAAAAGCTTTCATGTCTTGTTTATCCATTATCATTGCCAATATAACAGGTGTTATCAGTTTTGAGTGTCTCTATGGAAGCCTAGAAGGTACTTTGACAAAGTCTTTGAAGATATATGACACAAAACAAAACTGCAGCTTCCATAGGTGGACTGATAAAACCAAATAACCAGAAGAAATTAAAGACAAAATCACTTAACGGTAAAACCAAATAACCAGCTTCCATAGGGAATCATGTGCATATAAGTATTGGATGTAATAACGAGATTGAAATTGTCCATATAAATACATAATGAACATAAATGGTGCTGCTTCCTTAAATATTTGTGGACTGTGTTACGCCGAGTAAATGAAACAGGGAATAAATATATTCACCTTGTGTGATAATAAGGAGATATACGGTTAAAGGATGATTATCAACAATTCCTAATCTAGTTTTTCGGTATGGGTATTGTTGGACTTATCTGAAATATAAATTAAACAAAATTAAAAATTGGGGCCCATTCTTCGTACGATATAAGATATAAAATAAATGTTCAAAGTATAACGGTGTTACATGTATATAAGAAGTGTTCAATATTCAAATCAATATATCCGTGATTTTAGGCGGCAAAAGCTATAAAAAATATTGTTAATGATTAACAAGCGTCCCAACTTATTTTTTATTTATTAAGAAAATTGTGATTTGTTGCCAAAGGTTTTTATGTTTCAATGACATGAGTGTGATGGTTTTTGTTTGAGATCTTTAATGTTTCAAATTCAAATTTGATTTAATGGAGTTTTTTTACAATTGTGGGTTTTCTCCTTATGGTATTTTTGAGTGAGTCAGATTTGAAGCGTCTGACATCTCATCTTAAAAAGAATTACTCGGCTATTAGATGTATTTTTAAACGCCGATAAAAAATAATTTGTTGAATACCATATTAATATACTTTCTTGCATTAAAACACAGAAACTAGAACATTTAATTAAGTATAACACCCACATATTTATATTTATATTTATATTTATATTTATATTTATATTTATATTTATATTTATATTTATATTTATATTTATATTTATATTTATATTTATATTTATATTTATATTTATATTTATATTTATATTTATATTTATATTTATATTTATTTTTAAAAGGCAATCTTGATAAATAATGATTTACAACTTATTAAAACACAAACGTATAAGCTTTTCTAAAGTATGTTTATTGTTCTTTTTTTAAATATTTTAATATTATAATTAGTCTTTTAAGCTATTTTATTTTACTCATATAACTTTTAAAATAATATTTTATGAAATCTCAAACATACAATTCTAATGTGTTTAGTTTTATCTATGCATCGATATAAGTCTTATTTAAAATCGACTCTGGAACAACTTTAATTTCGTTTACAACTTCAGGTGTATAATGTTTTATAAATTTTGAATATAATGTTGCAATATTTTTTCATTTAATTTTATGTTTCAATATAGTTTGTTTTCTATATAGTTTTGTGAATATATTGTTTTATAAAACTCTGAATATACCGTTTTGATATTTTTATGTTTATACGTTACAAAATAAATATTATTCAAAACTCAATCATGTAACGCTTACAAAGTTTAATATATGGCAGTCACATACTCGCATAGCACGGGGAATTCCGGTGGGCTACTTGAAGAGACTAATGTAGTGTTCCTAAGTTTAATAAACAAAAAAATAGAAAAAAATACAATTAATAAGAGAAAAGAAATGAAGAAAAAAAATAGAATTGAGGATAGATAGATAGAGAGAGAGAGAGAGAGAGAGAGAGAGAGAAAAGTACATATGATAATTTTGTGTTCTAGAAAAAATAAAAGAAAAGTAAAGATTTTATGTGTTTCATTTATTTTCTTTCTATTTTATGATACTTCATTACTATGTTGATTATAATATAAGGGTGGGGTTACATTAAAAAGTAAATTTAATTAAAAAGTCTAAAAATGGGTGGGTTGATATGTGTTCTTTAATTTTTTTAAAAATGAAAGTATTTTAGTCATTGTGTCAAATACGTAAGCTCATTGTATCTAATACGTGTATTTTGTCATATATTTTACAACATTTGTTATATGTATGCATCATAATGTTTTACATTTTAAATTATTTTATGGTATTTTTGTCATCTTTTTTATAAATTATATAAACTTGTTATCTATTACCGTGTTTTATAATTAGAAGTACATAATTATGTTATATTATTGGTATATTTTTTTGAAAACACTTAAAGTTTAGGATAGCACAATGTGTTGTTTTTGTCATTGTTTTTTATAGATTTTATTAACTTCTTGTTATCTACCGTTATGTTTTATAATTAGAATTATACAATGATGTCATTTCAGCAATCTACTTTTCGAAACTCATAGTGTTTAAAATAACACAATGAGATAGTTTATCATTGTGTTTTATGTTTATCAGTGTTATTTTTTCATTTTTTTAATGTATTACAGTAGTTACTTGATAATTTATTATTTTGTTGTACATACTAGAATTACACAACAATGTTATTTCACATACACTTGTTAGAATTCATCATTTTAGAAAAATACAACAGTATACAGAAAAACACACGATAACTAACAAAAATACATAATATACCACACTAAGAAATAAAGATACAATGATGAGCACAAATCATTTGAACTAAAAAATATAAAAAAATTATTATTTTTATATAACGATACTGTACTCGTTCTAAAAATAAAAAACACTCGTCTTTATGGTGTAATTTTTATTAAAAAAATAATATCGTATATAAAAGTGATGAACGTTTAAGAAAATTAAGGAACCTGAAAAAGGTCAACAAAAATGGATATGTTTAGAATATACATCTAACAAAAACTTTGTTCTTACAATTTGATCTCAACCACTAATTAAAAAGATCGATGATTAAGATTTACTTTTTACATTTTTTTTGTTTTTGAGTCTTTTTATTTGAACATTTTTTATAATATAATTTCAAAATTAAACCAATTTGACACTCGAATTGTCAACTTAAGTTCCCCACCTTAATTGGCTTGTAAATCAGATTAAAAATCACCTTCTAACATCCATCCATTTTCAAACTATAAACCCAAACTCATTTTGAATTTTCATACGTTGAAAAAAATTCATTATTAAATTGTTAATTCATTTTGATGAATCAAAATACACTAAATGTATTATTTAACTAATTTTATGAATATTATTGTTCAATTTTCATTTATTATACCATTTAATCAATTTATAATAATTTCATAATTTATAGAATAAGTTTTATAAATGTTAAAAGGTTATTAATATCTATAAGATTTTAAAATATTCAACTAAAATAAATAATCAAATTACAAGTTCTTGTAAGATTTATAAAGTCTATAAAGTTTTTATAAAAAAATAAGTTGTTAAATTAAAGTCTTAATAAATTTAAAATTTAAATTGGAATTATTTTTTTTTATTTAAATTATTTTATTTTATATTTATTTCAAATTCCAATCATAACCTCCTTTTGAAAGACTTGTAACTCACCATTAACATCATTCATAACTCTCTCCTAACCTCAACTATAAAAGCAAGCTTTAAGCATCATCTTTCATTTGCTCATTCTCCAAAAATCTCATTCACATATTTTTCTTTCATCCGTTGTTTTTGATCAATTTCAAGAATTTCTTTTACAAGTTTCAAAAATTTTCTAATAATAAGGTAACCTTATATTACTTTTATATTATATATTTCTATATTGTTTCAATCATTCTATCATCCAATTGTTTCATGACTTTATGTTCATACTTTTATTCTTTCTTCTACTAAATCTCTTTTAATTTTAATCATTATCACTTGATCATTAACCTTCTAACTTTCACGGACCTTAACAATCACCAAGATTCCTAAATCAAGTAACATACTAACGTAAACAAAGAATCCCGTTTATATATGGACGGCTATGCCGTCGCATTCGGTTATTCCACAAGATTATTTCTCTAAATAATGACTATGCTAAAGTCTTGGAATATTTTTTTATAACTCAAATGAAGTTTAATATATCATATATCGACATAATAAATTTGTTCTAACCTGTTTCATTCTACATATTTGGCGGAATATAGTCTAACTTCAACTAACCATAACTTGGTCATAAAAAATTAAATTTGAGTAAACTCAGACTCGAATATTAAGTTCATTAAATTACCTTTTTAACGATAGTTTATACGTCTTTAAACTCAATTGGACGGCTCAACAATAGCCTTCACAAGATAAGTGCGCATTTCAGCACTTTCTATCTCGTGCTGCTGTTTTGACCTATTTACGGATCTTTTCATAAAAATATTTCTGAACGAAAGTTGTCCGGGAGACTTTGAACTAGTCAATTGTAAATTTTTATAATTTTATGAAACCGTTTGCTATTTTTAAAACCTAGTCAAACACGTACCAAACATTCTGTCCAGAATCTATAATTG
The DNA here is from genome assembly GCA_025215565.1 of Flaveria ramosissima. Taxonomy (NCBI): domain Eukaryota; kingdom Viridiplantae; phylum Streptophyta; class Magnoliopsida; order Asterales; family Asteraceae; genus Flaveria; species Flaveria ramosissima. Next base: position 87,541,568 of record CM046035.1, read on the forward strand.
GTACAATAATCTTTTTTCAATCTACCTTTCGCTTTTTGGCATTCTTTAAACGTCCTAACTTCTTGTAATGAATTCCGACCTCAAGTTATATTTCTTTTCATCCTTTAGGACATCACCTTTGACTCTTGAACATCCAAGCTTCCTTATGTACTCTACAACCATCATTATACAATGTGAGTTTTTCATGTTCCTTTTTTACTTTATTTCACACATTTTGGGGTGAAACATGTTAAGCTTATAAATATACACTTGTAAAACATCTTGAAACTTGTAATTCACAAGCAATTCGTTTATAAACTTGTCATGGTTATTTGAGATATTTGTGAGCCTTATATGATAGTCATCTTGTAAAGACAATCATTAACTATTACTAGCCTAGCGACGTCATAGATCTATGGGCTTTACAAGCCTATTTGGTGCTAAAGCCGAGGTTATTTCCGGCTCCTGATGACGTATTCTTGTTCATTATGGGAACCAAGTACACTTAGCTAATCGTTATAACTTGTAATGATCATCTTTTGTCAAGGTTTGATTGTATCATTATGCTATCTATATTCTTGCAATATTTCTTAACCTATGACATGAATGACCTCTTAAATATTTTCATACGTATGTATAAATTCATGAGAACTCACCAACATTATATGTTGACCTTATTTTTTTAACATGTTTCAGGATTGCTACTTTGAGGATTCTTCTTGCTCATATAGGACTTGGACCTAGTTTAACTAAAGATTTTAATTTGTTGTTTTAATCTTGATTGTATTGTAATGATTTATTTGTTTAGTATTATACAATGAATAATGACATTTAATATTATTTCAACTTATTTAATTCCATGAGCTATGAATAATCGTTTCATATTCGCCCGCCCCGATGAGTCCGCCGTCGGTCGGGGTGTGACACACCTGCCAACAATTCCTATTTCTATACACTTTATTTTAAAGGTCGGTGGCAAAAGCCATCGGCAAAACCTCCTCTCCACTTTTCTAAATTGATATTTAACCCTTGAACTATTTGTAAGACTTAAAGAAAATATTACTTTGAACCCTCCAGTCTTGAAAGTTTCAGAAAAACTAATTTATTATATTCTTATTTTTATGTATGTGTCGGTGCAAGTTTAAATTTATCTATGTTTTGACAAAAAAATTATTCGCACATAAGCTGTGTCAAATGTAAAACGCTTTCGTGCTAAATTTTAGGTATGTTTTTAGTTGGTTTACGTTTTGACGTAGATTTTATTTGAAAACAAGTAGGGTCGTATAATATATTACGTTCGATTATATAAATTCGAGTAACTTTAAGTTTCGACGTATCTTTAGTCTAGAATCATGTCGGGAAAATGTAGTATGAACTTTATCATGTCCCGTACATTAACGTCGCAACGCGCGGGTATGATAACTAGTTTTAATTAAATTGTAATAATTGTGCAAATATGTGAAATGTGTGACGTCACATTCCGTTCCGTGCATCCTCCCCCCCCTACTACACACCCTATGCCCTATACACAAGAAATCCGCCATTGACAAACCTGCACTCCACCTTCACTACAGACAAAATGTTCTTCTTCCCCAAGCTACTTGCTTAAAAAGCTGCTATGTGAGTTGATAGTTTATTACATTACATTGCATTCATTCAATACATAATACATCATGATCATCTCTCTTCTGTATGTTTGTTGATGCCATTAACAAACCTCCGCTCCAAATTTATTGAAGAGAAAATGTTCCTACTCACACCACCTACTTTTTGTCATGTTTTGTGGTTTTGATTTACTTTTTACATAATTTTCAACTTTAATCTGTTTGAATTCATTGAAGAGAAAATATTCCTACTCTCACCACCTACTTTTTGTTATGTTTTGTGATTTTAATTTAGTGTTTACATAATCTTCAACTTTACTATGTTCGTATTCATTCTTAAGAAGCCATGTGCGTTGTGATTTTGATGAACAAAAGCTTTAGGGCTTGGTGTTTTTGGATAAGTCTGCCATTAATGCTCTAGATTATGATTGATTTTTGTGATACTAATAAATTGCTTAATCATAAAGATGTTTTTGTTTTAATTTGTGATAATAAGGAGGGTTGCGGACTTGCATGCGAAAATCAACAGGAGGAACGTCAACATGAGGTTTGATTTAATCCGATCACTCTGTACTTTTGTTCGAGTTAACCGTTGATCGCACTTAATTCCACCACTAAACATTTGCAGTGATCTGTCGATACCAATGACTCTCCGACCATCTGAGATTCTCATGGGTAACATGGTTAACGACGATGAATCAAGCCAATCGGTCTCCGGTGGTGTCCGGTCCACACACTATATAAGTCATGAGAGGAGCGTAAAATCTGTAGGAACCGTTCATATAAAACTAAACTCAAACAATTTTTATTAATATAATCAATACAAATGAACATAAATTAATGTTTAGAAATCTCTTTTACAATTGTAAATTTACAGAAAAAGATGAACATAAATGTAAAATTTGAGGATTGTGTTTAACACGGCGTCCTTAAAACAAATTCCAAGCCTCTCAGGAGAACTCGTTTTGTTTCCCAGAGTACAACAACGGAAGCAGTTTGTACTGCAGGGATTGATCTAGAACCCGAGCTTGTCTGTAGAAGAGAAACCAGAGAGATGGCGGATGTTTAGAGAACCTGTTTGCTGTAAACTTTCGAGTTATGTTGGTGTCCATTCCTTCTGAGACACCCTCAGTATTTATAGTGGAATTCGAACTGTAACAGCCACTCAGCCATTAATCCAAAATCGTAACTGCTCATTTTATTCGTCATTAACAGTCTTCGGTTTCTGTCATCTTGTAACAGAAATTGTTACAAGTTGGAAGCACATGGACTCTAACCGCGCACCAGGGTCAGTCGCACCTGACCAGACCCTCGAACCGACCTTCAAAAATACTAAGGCGGTTCCCAAGCGGCTCGCGGTGATGCGAGTGTGCGAACTGCAATGTGCGCCATCAAAGCGCCACATTGCACACACATGCCCACGCCGCCCGCGCGTGTGCGAGTGCGGGTTAAGGGTGCTTCGCACCCTTCGCGGATCCACTTAGTGTGAAACCTTAGGAAACAATATAGACAAGAGGCTATAGAATGTAAACCATTTATATTCTTTCTTTCCTCCAATGTGGGACAACTTCTCACACCATAAATTCCAAATTTTCATTGAACACATTAATTTATTGCCTAATATTAATAGCCATATTAATAGTATCAATAAATTTCCAACAACCCCCCACATGAATAAAAAAAATCAATTCTCCAAAAAGTTCAGCAGTCAAGTGTTTCAGGATAGGTAGGGGTCAGCAAAAACCAAACCGTTAACCGAACCGAACCATTAACCCGCGAAACCGAACCAAAATTAACAAAAAACTGACCAAATCGAAAACCGAACTAACCAAAAGTTGGTTTTGGTTTTGGTTTTATGCCCTTGGTTAACCGGAAACAAATACAGTATTCATATTTTCATGTATTATTAGCTTTTATACCTCTATTTTTTATATATCTTTAAGGTTACTTTATGATATACTATTATAATGTAAAAGATTATAAATAAAAAATAAGGGATGACATATGACACGTAAGTTTTTCATACATATCTAATTCATAAAGTGTTAAAAAGCTTATAACCATTGTATGTGATGATGTTGTTTCAATCGCACATTGCCAGCCAATTAAAAGATTCAACTAACATGGTGTTTATAAAATAATCCTAGTGGGTTCAAGTTTTAAACCCTCTAAACTATCTGTCTTGAAAATTTTTGGCCCATAGACTAAAAAATTAAATAACTTGATTGGCTCACTATAATAATTGTTAATTCAGTCAAAGTTTGGTTTTTGGTTATTAACCGAAATAACCGAAACTGAACCGAAAACCGACATATTAACCAAAATAACCGAACCGATCTTTGGTTTTTGGTTTCGGTGGTTGATTTTTTAAAAACCGAACTTCGGTTCTCGGTTTTGGTGATGTGTGAAAACCGAACCGAACCGAACCGACATTCGCACACCCCTAAGGATAGGTAGGTCTTCCCTTTGAACCTTCCTTTGTGATGTATACTTAGTCTTCTAGCGTTGTGTAGACACGATGTCTGAACATAGCTTGTTTTATGTAGACGACAATATACATTCACACAATACTCTTATTGGTTTGATCAACCCTTCATTGCCGTGTCCGTTGATGGTCATGGAACACTTTCCTAGTTCTGTGAGAGCCCTAGTATTTGCGCATCTCCACAAATCCATTCGAAGTGACCCCACTTCTCTCTAACATAGGTGATTCGATAAATCACTAAAATCATCATAGTTATATTGATTTATAGGAATCATCTAACATTAATATGCTTAGCCTCACTTTGGTCACTTGTTCGGGGTACTCCCCTAGAGTGAATGGACAAGTAAGTTTGTGACTCCCTGTTAATTTTAGGGTATTACCCAAAAGTGAGACCATTGGTCATATGATTAAGTTTTCCTATTGAACCTAGATCTTTGGATCTCCAGTCAACTAAGTTAGGTTTTCCTCATATTCCTTTTTTCCGTAGACTTTAGTCCTAATTTCGGTGCTAAATTTTAGGTATGTTTTTAGTTGGTTTATGTTTTGACGTTGATTTTATTTGAAAACAAGTAGGGTCATATATAATATGTTACGTTTGATGATATAAATTCGAGTAACTTTAAGTTTCGACGTATCTTTAGTTTGGAATCAAGTTGGGAAAATGTAGTATGAACTTTATCACGTCGCGTACGGCAACATCGCAACGCGCGGGTATGATAACTAGTTTTTATTAAATTGTAACAATTGTGCGAATGTGTGAAATGTGTGACGTCACATTCCGTTCTGTGCATCCTCCCCCTACTACACACCCTATGCCCACATACACAAGAAATTCGCCATTAACAGACCTGCACTCCACCTTCATTGCAGACAAAATGTTCTTCTTCCCCAAGCTACTTGCTCAAAAAGCTGCTATGTGAGTTGATTGTTAATTACATTACATTGCATTCATTCTATACATGATACATCATGATCATCTCTCTTTTGTATGTTTGTTGATGTCATTAACAAACCTCCGCTCCGAATTCATTGAAGAGAAAATGTTCCTACTCAAACCACCTACTTTTTGTTATGTTTTGTGGTTTAATTTAGTTTTAACATAATTTTCAACTTTACTCTGTTTGAATTCATTAAAGAGAAAACGTTCCTACTCTCACCACCTACTTTTTGTTATGTTTTGTGGTTTTGATTTAGTGTCTACATAATCGTCAACTTTACTATGTTCGTATTCATTCATAAGAAGTCACGTGCGTTGCGTTTTTGATGCACAAAAACTTTAGGGCTTGGTGTTTTTGGATAAGTCTGCCATTAATGCTCTAGATTATGATTGATTTTTGTGATACTAATAAATTGCTTAATCATGGAGATATTTTTGTTTTAATTTGTGATAATAAGAAGGGTTGCGGACTTGCATGCGAAAATCAACAAGAGGAACGTCACATGAGGTTTGATTTAATCCGATCACTCTGTACTTTTGTTCGAGTTAACCGTTGATCGCACTTAATTCCACCACTAAACATTTGCAGTGATCTATCGATACCAATGACTCTCCGACCATCTGAGATTCTCATGGGTAACATGGTTAACGACGATGAATCAAGCCAATCGGTCTCCGGTGGTGTCCGGTCCACACACTATATAAGTCATGAGAGGAGCGTAAAATCTGTAGGAACCGTTCATATAAAACTAAACTCAAACAATTTTTATTAATATAATCAATACAAATGAACATAAATTAATGTTTAGAAATCTCTTTTACAATTGTAAATTTACAGAAAAAGATGAACATAAATGTAAAATTTGAGGATTGTGTTTAACACGGCGCCCTTAAAACAAATTCCAAGCCTCTCAGGAGAACTTGTTTTGTTTCCCAGAGTACAACAACGGAAGCAGTTTGTACTGCAGGGATTGATCTAGAACCCGAGCTTGTCTGTAGAAGAGAAACCAGAGAGATGGCGGATGTTTAGAGAACCTGTTTGCTGTAAACTTTCGAGTTATGTTGGTGTCCATTCCTTCTGAGACACCCTCAATATTAATAGTGGAATTCGAACTGTAACAGCCACTCAGCCATTAATCCAAAATCGTAACTGCTCATTTTATTCGTTATTAACAGTCTTCAGTTTCTGTCATCTTGTAACAGAAATTGTTAAGAGTTGGAAGCACATGGACTCTAACCGCGCACCAGGGTCAGTCGCACCTGCCCAGACCCTCGAACCGACCTTCAAAAATACTAAGGCGGTTCCCAAGCGGCTCGCGGTGATGCGAGTGTGCGAACTGCAATGTGCGCCATCAAAGCGCCACATTGCACCCACATGCCCACGCCGCCCGCGCGTGTGCGAGTGCGGGTTAACGGTGCTTCGCACCCTTCGCGGATCCATTTAGTGTGAAACCTTAGGAAACAATATAGACAAGAGGCTATAGAATGTAAACCATTTATATTCTTTCTTTCCTCCAATGTGGGACAACTTCTCACACCATAAATTCCAAATTTTCATTGAACACATTAATTTATTGCCTAATATTAATAGCCATATTAATAGTATCAATAAATTTCCAACAACCCCCCACATGAATAAAAAAGAAATCAATTCTCCAAAAAGTTCAGCAGTCAAGTGTTGCAGGATAGGTAGGGGTCAGCAAAAACCAAACCGTTAACCGAACCGAACCATTAACCCGCGAAACCGAACCAAAATTAACCAAAAACTGACCAAATCGAAAACCGAACTAACCAAAAGTTGGTTTTGGTTTTGGTTTTATGCCCTTGGTTAACCGGAAACAAATACAGTATTCATATTTTCATGTATTATTAGCTTTTATACCTCTATTTTTTATATATCTTTAAGGTTACTTTATGATATACTATTATAATGTAAAAGATTATAAATAAAAAATAAGGGATGACATATGACACGTAAGTTTTTCATACATATCTAATTCATAAAGTGTTAAAAAGCTTATAACCATTGTATGTGATGATGTTGTTTCAATCGCACATTGCCAGCCAATTAAAAGATTCAACTAACATGGTGTTTATAAAATAATCCTAGTGGGTTCAAGTTTTAAACCCTCTAAACTATCTGTCTTGAAAATTTTTGGCCCATAGACTAAAAAATTAAATAACTTGATTGGCTCACTATAATAATTGTTAATTCAGTCAAAGTTTGGTTTTTGGTTATTAACCGAAATAACCGAAACTGAACCGAAAACCGACATATTAACCAAAATAACCGAACCGATCTTTGGTTTTTGGTTTCGGTGGTTGATTTTTTAAAAACCGAACTTCGGTTCTCGGTTTTGGTGATGTGTGAAAACCGAACCGAACCGAACCGACATTCGCACACCCCTAAGGATAGGTAGGTCTTCCCTTTGAACCTTCCTTTGTGATGTATACTTAGTCTTCTAGCGTTGCGTAGACACGATGTCTGAACAGAGCTTGTTTTATGTAGACGACAATATACATTCACACAATACTCTTCTTGGTTTGATCAACCCTTCATTGTCGTGTCCGTTGATGGTCATGGAACACTTTCCTAGTTCTGTGAGAGCCCTAGTATTTGCGCATCTCCACAAATCCATTCGAAGTGACCCCACTTCTCTCTAACATAGGTGATTCGATAAATCACTAAAATTATCATAGTTATATTGATTTCTAGGAATCATCTAACATTAATATGCTTAGCCTCACTTTGGTCACTTGTTCGGGGTACTCCCCTAGAGTGAATGGACAAGTAAGTTTGTGACTCCCTGTTAATTTTAGGGTATTACCCAAAAGTGAGACCATTGGTCATATGATTAAGTTTTCCTATTGAACCTAGATCTTTGGATCTCCAGTCAACTAAGTTAGGTTTTCCTCATATTCCTCTTTTCCGTGGACTTTAGTCCTAATTTCGGTGCTAAATTTTAGGTATGTTTTTAGTTGGTTTACGTTTTGACGTTGATTTTATTTGAAAACAAGTAGGGTCATATATAATATGTTACGTTTGATGATATAAATTCGAGTAACTTTAAGTTTCGACGTATCTTTAGTTTGGAATCAAGTTGGGAAAATGTAGTATGAACTTTATCACGTCGCGTACGGCAACATCGCAACGCGCGGGTATGATAACTAGTTTTTATTAAATTGTAACAATTGTGCGAATGTGTGAAATGTGTGACGTCACATTCTGTTCTGTGCATCCTCCCCCTACTACACACCCTATGCCCACATAAACAAGAAATTCGCCATTAACAGACCTGCACTCCACCTTCATTGCAGACAAAATGTTCTTCTTCCCCAAGCTACTTGCTCAAAAAGCTGCTATGTGAGTTGATTGTTAATTACATTACATTGCATTCATTCTATACATGATACATCATGATCATCTCTCTTTTGTATGTTTGTTGATGTCATTAACAAACCTCCGCTCCGAATTCATTGAAGAGAAAATGTTCCTACTCAAACCACCTACTTTTTGTTATGTTTTGTGGTTTAATTTAGTTTTAACATAATTTTCAACTTTACTCTGTTTGAATTCATTGAAGAGAAAACGTTCCTACTCTCACCACCTACTTTTTGTTATGTTTTGTGGTTTTGATTTAGTGTCTACATAATCGTCAACTTTACTATGTTCGTATTCATTCATAAGAAGTCACGTGCGTTGCGTTTTTGATGCACAAAAACTTTAGGGCTTGGTGTTTTTGGATAAGTCTGCCATTAATGCTCTAGATTATGATTGATTTTTGTGATACTAATAAATTGCTTAATCATGGAGATATTTTTGTTTTAATTTGTGATAATAAGGAGGGTTGCGGACTTGCATGCGAAAATCAATTGGAGGAACATCAACATGAGGTTTGATTTAATCCGATCACTCTGTACTTTTGTTCGAGTTAAACGTTGATCACACTTAATTCCACCATTAAACAATTGCAGTGATCTGTCGATACCAATGGCTCTCCGACCATCTGGGGTTCTCATGGATAACATGGTTAACGACAATGAATCAAGCCATTTGGTCTCCGGTGGTGCCCTGTCCACACACTATATGAGTCATGAGAGGAGCGTAAAATCTTTAGGAACCGTTCATATAAAATTAAACTCAAACAATTTTTATTAATATAATCAATACAAATGAACATAAATAAATGATTACAAATCTCTTTTACAATTGTAAATTTACAGAAAAAGATGAACATAAATGTAAAAGTTGATAATCTTGTTTAACACGGGGTCCTTAAAACAAATTCAGAGCCTCTTAGGAGATCTCGTTTTGTTTCCCAGGGTACAACAACGAAAGCAGTTTGTATTGCCGGGATTGATCTAGAACCCGAGCTTGTTTGTAGAAGAGAAACCAGAGAGATGTAGGATGTTTAAAGAACATGTTTGCTGCAAGATTTTGAGTTGTGTTGGTGTCCATTCCTTTTGAGGCACCCTCAGTATTTATAGTGGAATTCAAACTGTAACAGCCACTCAGCCATTAATCCAAAATCGTAACTGCTCATTTAATTCGTCATTAACAATCGTCGGTTTCTGTCATCTTGTAACAGAAATTGTTACGAGTTGGAAGCACATGGACTCTAACCGCGCATCAGGGTCAGTCGCACCTGACCAGACCCTCAAACCAACCTTCAAAAATACAAAGGCGGCTCTTAAGCGGCTCGTGGTGATGCGAGTGTGCGAACTGCAAAGTGCGCCATCAAAGCGCCGCATAGCGCCCACATGCCCACGCCGCGGGCGCGCGTGTGCGAGTGCGAGTTAAGGGTGCTTCGCACCCTTAGCGAATCCACTTAGTGTGAAACCTTAGAAAACAATATAACAAGAGGCTATAAAATATAAACCATATTTCTTTCTTTCCTCCAATGTGGAACAACTTCCCACACCATAAATTCTAAATTTTCATTGAACACATTAATTTCTTGCCTAATATTAATAGCCATATTAATAGTATCAATAAATTTCCAATAACCCCCTACATGAATAAAAAAGAAATCAATTCTCCAAAAAAGTTCAGTAGTCAAGTGTTGCAGGATAGGTAGGTGTGAGCAACAACCAAACCGTTAACCGAACCGAACCATTAACCGACGAAACCAAACCGAAATTAACCGAAAACTGACCAAACCGAAAACCAAACTAACCGAAAGTCGGTTTCGGTTTCGGTTTTATGCCCTTGATTAACCGAAACCAAACAGAATTATTCATATTTTCATGTATTTTTAGCTTTTATACCTCCATTTTTATATATCTTTAAGGTTACTTATGATATACTATTATAATGTAAAAGATTATAAATAAAAAATAAGGGATGACATATGACACGTAAGTTTTCATACATATCTAATTCATAAAGTGTTAAAAAGCTTATAACCATTGTATGTGATGATGTTGTTTCAATCCCACATTGCCAGCCAATTAAAAGATTCAACTAACATGGTGTTTATAAAATAAGCCTAGTGGGTTCAAGTTTTAAACCCTCTAAACTATCTGTCTTGAAAATTTTTGGCTCATTGACTATAAAAATTAAATAACTTGATTGGCTCACTATGATAATTGTTAATTCAGTCAAAGTTTGGTTTTTGGTTATTAACCTAAATAACCGAAATCGAACCAAAAACCGACATATTAACCAAATAACCAAACCGATCTTCGGTTTTCAGTTTCAGTGGTTGAATTTTTAAAAACCGAACTTCGGTTTTCGGTTTTGGTGATGTGTGAAAACCGAACCGAACCGACATTTGCACACCCCTAAGGATAGGTAGGTCTTCCCTTTGAACCTTCCTTTGTGATGTATACTTAGTCTTCTAGCGGTGTGTAGACACGATGTCTTTGAACAGACCTTGTTTTATGTAGACGACAACATACATTCACACAATACTCTTCCTAGTTTGATCAACCCCTCATTGTCGTGTCCGTTGATGGTCGTGGAACACTTTCCTGGTTCTGCGAGAGCTCTAGGATTTGCGCATCTCCACAAACCCATTCGAAGCGACCCCACTTCTCTCTAACATAGGTGATTCGATGAATCATTAAAATCATCATAGTTATATTGATTCCTACGAATCATCTAACCTTAATATGTTTACCTCACTTTGGTCACTTGTTCGGGGTACTCCCCTAGAGTGAATGGACAAGGAAGTTCGTGACTCCCTGTTAGTTTTAGGGTATTACCATAAAGTATCACCATTGGTCATATGATTAAGTTGTCCTATGAACCTAGATCTTGGGATCTTTAGTCAACTAGGTTAGGTTTCCTCATATTCCCCTTTTCCGTGGCTTTAGTCCTATTTTTCGTGCTAAATTTTAGGTATGTTTTTAGTTGGTTTACGTTTTGACGTTGATTTTATTTGAAAACAAGTAGGGTCATATATAATATGTTACGTTCGATTATATAAATTCGTGTAACTTTAAGTTTTGACGTATCTTTAGTTTGGAATCAAGTCGAGAAAAATGTAGTATGAACTTTATCACGTCGCGTACGGCAACGTCGCAACGCACAGGTATGATAACTAGTTTTTATTAAATTGAAACAATTATGCGAATGTGTGAAATGTGTGACGTCACATTCCGTTCCGTGCATCCTCCCCCCTACTACACACCCTATGCCCATATACACAAGAAATCCGCCATTGACAGACCTGCACTACTCCTTCATTTCAGACAAAATGTTCTTCTTCCCCAAGCTACTTGCTCAAAAAGCTGCTATGTGAGTTGATTGTTAATTACATTGCATTCATTCTATACATGATACATCATGATCATCTCTCTTCTGTATGTTTGTTGATGGCATTAACAAACCTTCGCTCCGAATTCATTGAAGAGAAAATGTTCCTACTCACACCACCTACTTTTTGTCATGTTTTGTGGTTTAATTTAGTTTTAACATAATTTTCAACTTTACTCTGTTTGAATTCATTAAGAGAAAACGTTCCTACTCTCATCACCTACTTTTTGTTATGTTTTGTGGTTTTGATTTAGTGTTTACATAATCGTCAACTTTACTATGTTCGTATTCATTCATAAGAAGCCATGTGCGTTGTGATTTTGATGAACAAAAGCTTTAGGGCTTGTGTTTTTGGATAAGTCTGCCATTAATGCTATAGATTATGATTGATTTTTGTGATACTAATAAATTGCTTAATCATGGAGATGCTTTTGTTTTAATTTGTGATAATAAGGAGGGTTGCGGACTTGCATGCGAAAATCAACAGAAGGAACGTCAACATGAGGTTTGATTTAATCCGATCACTCTGTACTTTTGTTTGAGTTACCCGTTGATCGCACTTAATTCCACCATTAAACAATTATAGTGATCTATCGATACCAATGGCTCACCGACCATCTAGGATTCTCATGGGTAACATGGTTAATGACGATGAATCAAGCCAATCGGTCTCCTGTGGTGTCCTATCCACACACTATATGAGTGAGAGGAGCGTAAAATCTGTAGGAACCGTTCATATAAAATTAAACTCAAAATTTTTTTATTAATATAATCAATACAAATGAACATAAATAAATGATTACAAATCTCTTTTACAATTGTAAATTTACAGAAAAAAATGAATATAAATGAAAAAGTTGAGGATCGTGTTTAACACGACACCCTTAAAACAAATTCCGAGCCTCTCAGGAGAACTCGTTTTGTTTCACAGGGTACAACAACGGAAGCAGTTTGTACTGCCGGGATTGATCTAGAACCCGAGCTTGTTTGTAGAAAAGAAACCAGAGAGATGGAGGATGTCTAGAGAACCTGTTTTCTGCAAGTTTTCGAGTTGTGTTGGTGTCCATTCCTTGCGAGGCACCCTTAGTATTTATAGTGGAATCCGAACTGTAACAGCCACTCAGCCATTAATCCAAAATCATAACTGCTCATTTAATTCGTCATTAATAGTCGTCGGTTTCTGTCAACTTGTAACAGAAATTGTTACAAGTTGGAAGCACATGGACTCTAACCGCGCACCAGGGTCAGTCGCACCTGACTAGACCCTCGAACCGACCTTCAAAAATACTAAGGCGGCTCTCAAGCGGCCCGCGGTGATGCGAGTGTGCGAACTGCAAAGTGCGCCATCAAAGCGCCACATTGCGCCCACATGCCGACGCCGCGTGCGTGTGTGCGAGTGCGAGTTAAGGGTGCTTTGCACCCTTCACGGATCCACTTAGTGTGAAACCTTAGGAAACAATATAGACAAGAGGCTATAGAATGTAAACCATTTGTATTCTTTCTTTTCTTCAATTTGGGACAACTTCCCACACCATAAATTTCAAATTTTTATTGAACATATTAATTTATTGCCTAATATTAATAGCCATATTAATAGTATCAATAAATTTCTAACAACCCCTCACATGAATAAAAAAGAAATTAATTCTCTAAAAAGTTCAGCAGTCAAGTGTTGCAGGATAGGTAATGGTGAATAAAAAACAAACCAAAACCGAACCATTAACCGACGAAACAAAACCGAAATTAACTCAAAACTGACCAAACCGAAATAACTTAAAACCAAACTAACTGAAGGTCTCCTTCGGTTTCGATTTTATGCCCTTGGTTAACTGAAACCGAACCGAACTATTCATATTTTCATGTATTTATAGCTTTTATACCTCCATTTTTTATATATCTTTAAAGTTACTTTATGATATACGATTATAATATAAAAGAGTATAAATAAAAAACAAGGGATGACATATGACATATAAGTTTTTCATACATATCTAATTCATAAAGTGTTAAAAAGCTTAAGGTACTGATGGCAGAACGGCCCACTCAGGTCTTTCACAATAAAGTGATAGACGGAACTGCCATGAAACGACTTATTAGTCGATTTATTGATCACTATGGAATAGGATATACATCACATATCCTGGATCAAGTAAAGACTCTGGGTTTCCGACAAGCTACGGCCGCATCCATTTCATTAGGAATTGATGATCTTTTAACAATACCTTCTAAAAGATGGCTAGTTCAAGACGCTGAACAACAAAGTTTTATTTTGGAAAAACACCATCATTATGGGAATGTACACGCGGTAGAAAAATTACGTCAATCGATCGAGATATGGTATGCCACAAGTGAATATTTGCGACAAGAAATGAATCCTAATTTTCGGATGACCGATCCTTTTGATCCATTCCACATAATGTATTTTTCGGGAGCCAGAGGAAATGCATCCCAGGTACATCAATAGTAGGTATGAGAGAATTAATGTCGGATCCCCAAGGACAAATGATTGATTTACCCATTCAAAGCAATTTACGCGAAGTACTCTCTTTAACAGAATATATTATTTCTTGATACGGAGCCCGTAAAGGAGTTGTGAATACTGCTATCCAAACATCAGATGCAGAATATATCATGCGCAGACTTGTTGAAGTAGTGTAACATATTGTTGTACGTCGAACAAATTGTACCATTGTATGTGATGATGTTGTTTCTATCCCATATTGCTAGCCAATTGAAAGATTCAACTAATATGGTGTTTATAAAACAAGCTTAGTGGGTTCAAGTTTTAAACCCTCTAAACTATCTGTCTTGAAAATTTTTGGCCCATTGACTAAAAAATTAAATAACTTAATTGGCTCACTATGATAATTGTTAATTTAGTCAAAGTTTGGTTTTTGGTTATTAACCGAAATAACCGAAGACCGACATATTAATCGAAATAACCGAAATAACCGAATAATTAATATAGGGGTGAGCAAAAATCGAACCGTTAACCGAAACCAAACCACTAACCGACGAAACCGAACCGAAATTAACCGAAAACCGACCAAAACGAAATAACCGAAAACCGAACTAACCGAAAGTCGGTTTCGGTTTTGTGCCCTTGGTTAACCGAATTAACCGAAACGAAACCGAACTATTCATATTTTCATGCATTTTTAGCTTTTATAGCTCCATTTTTTATATATCTTTAAGGTTACTTTATGATATACTATTATAATTTAAAAGATTATAAATAAAAAATAAGGGATGACATATGACACGTAAGTTTTTCATACATATCTAATTCATAAAGTGTTAAAAAGCTTATAACCATTATATGTGATGATGTTGTTTCTATCCCACATTGCTAGCCAATTGAAAGATTCAACTAACATGGTGTTTTAAAACAAGCCTAGTGGATTCAAGTTTTCAACCCTCCAAACTATCTGTCTTGGAAATTTTTGGCCCATTGACTAAAAAATTAAATAACTTGATTGCCTCACTATGATAATTGTTAATTCAGTCAAAGTTTGGTTTTTGGTTATTAACCGAAAAAACCGAAACCGAACCAAAAACCAACATATTAACCAAAATAACCAAATCGATCTTTGGTTTTCAGTTTCGGTGGTTGTTTTTTCAAAAACCGAACTTCGGTTTTTGGTTTCGGTGATGTGTGAAAACCGAACCGAACCGACATTTGCACACCCCTAAGGATAGGTAGGTCTTCCCTTTGAACTTTCCTTTGTGATGTATACTTAGTCTTCTAGCGGTAGACACGATGTCTTTGAACAGACCCTGTTTTATGTAGAAGACAATATACATTCACACAATACTCATCCTGGTTTGATCAACCCCTCATCGTCGTGTCCGTTGATGGTCATGGAACACTTTCATGTTCTGCGAGAGCTCTAGGATTTGCGCATCTCCACAAATCCATTCGAAGCGACCCCACTTCTCTCTAACATAAGTGATCGATGAATCATTAAAAGCATCATAGTTATATTGATTTCCACGAATCATCTAACCTTAATATTCTTAACCTCACTTTGGTCACTTGTTCAGGGTACTCCCCTAGATTGAATGGACAAGGAAGTTCGTGACTCCCTATTAGTTTTAGGGTATTCCTCTAAAGTGACACCATTGGTCATATGAGTAAAGTTGTCCTATTGAACCTAGATTTTGGGATCTCCAGTCAACTAGGTTAGGTTTCCCTCATATTCTCCTTTTCTGTGGGCTTTAGTCCTATTCCTCTTGACAACTTATAAACTAATTTTGTGCTTAAGCCTTTTGTTAACGGGTCTGTAATGTTATCTTTTGACTTGACATGGTCAATTATAATAACACCCGTTGATATTTGTTGTCGTATTGTGTTATGTCTAAGCCTGATGTGCTTTGATTTGCCATTGTACATTAAGCTTTTGGCTCTACCAATTGCCGACTCACTATCACAATGTATGCAAATAGCCAAAAGGCTTTGGTCATTTTGGAATATCTTCCACAAATTAACATAGCCATTCAGCCTCTTCTCCAGCCTTATCCAAAGCGATAAATTTTCATTCCATTGTGGATCTAGCTATAACCGTATGCTTGGATGATCTCCAGAATATTACTGCTCCACCAAGTAAGAACACATACCCAATTGTTGATTTGGAATCTTTTATATCCGATGTCCAGTTTGCATCAGTGTACCCTTCAATCACAGCTAGATGATGAGTATAATGCAATCCATAGTCTCTTGTGTATCTTATATATCTAAACATGCTCGTTATACTCTTCCAATGTTCTAAGATTGGATTACTAGTACATCTGCTTAGCCTACTCATCGTGTATGCTAAGTCGGGTCTAGTACATGTCATTAGATACATTAGACTACCAATGATACTTGAATATTCTAACTGAGCAACACACTCACCTATTTTTCTTTAGATGTTGGGTGGTATCAACTGGAGAACGTACTACACACGTGTCTAACAAGTTGAATTTTTCAAGAATCTTGTCCACATATTGAGCTTGACTTAACACAAGACCATTTTGGGTTCGAATAATTTTCACTCCTAAAAGTACATCTGCCAAACCCATGTCTTTCATGTCAAATCATCCTTTCAGCATGTCCTTAGTAGATCTGATTATTTTAGCATTACTCCTAATGATAAGCATATCATCTACATAAAAATATAAAAATTACATAACCTCCCGGTGTATCTTTCACATATACACATTTGTCACACTCATTTATTTTAAAACCGTTGTCAATCATGACACGATCAAACTTTTTGTGCCACTGTTTTGGAGCTTGCTTTAAGCCATACAATGACTTGACAAGTTTACATACTTTACCCTCTTGACCATGGGTAGAGAAACCCTCAGGTTGTTCCATGTAAATCTCATTCTTCTAAAACGCCATTTAGAAATGCGGTTTTCACATCCATTTGATGTACTTTCAAATTTCTTAATTCCACAATAGCAAGAACCATTCTTATGGAGGTTAATGCGGGTAACATGTGAGTAAGTATCAAAATAGTCTAAACCTTCATTTTGTCTAAAACCTTTGACTACTAACTTTGCTTTGTATTTATCAATACTTCCATTGGCTTTCATCTTCTTTTTGAATATCCAACGATATCCAAGTGGTTTGCAAGCAGGAGGAAGATCTACTAGCTCCCAAGTATGGTTGTGAAGAATTTAATCAACTTCATTCTTGATTGCATCTTTCCATTGATGTCCTTCTGAAGAGGAGACCGCTTCACGGTAGGTATTAGGCTCACCCTTAACCATATAACTTACGAAGTCTGGACCATAGGATTTCTCAACCCTTGCCCTTTTACTTCGTCTGATTTCTCCCTCTTCAACCTCGGGTCGTTCATGTTAACTATCATGAACTATGTCATCAATTTATGTTGATGAACTTGCACCTCTATCATCAAACCGAGTTGATAAAGATGCATGTGTTTGTCATCGCATTGGAAACATATTTTCAAATTATGAAGCATTACCTGGCCTTATCTCCATGATAATGTTTCTTTGTACATCGTGATTCTTGGACTCGTGTACAAGAAATCGATGTGCATTACTGTTTTGAGCATATCCAATGAATATGCAATCAACAGTTTTGGGTCCTAATTTTGAGCTTTAGGAGGTGGTACAATCACCTTATCTAGGCACCCGCACACTTTGAGATAATTATATGATGGTTTTCTACCCATCCATAACTCATAAGGGGTTACATCCCTTTTCTTTGGTGATATTTTATTTAAAAGATAATTGGCCGAGAGGATAGCTTCCCCCCACATGTCATGGCTCATCCCAGAGCTTATCAACATGACATTCATCATCTCTTTTAAAGTACAATTTTTATGTTCCGCAATGCCATTTGATTGTGGTGAGTAAGGTGCCGTACATTCATGTATTATATCACTTTTTGCACATAAATCAGTGAAAGGCGCAACATATTCATGTATTAATTTTCTTGATTCTCAACTTCGTTTTTATACAAGATAAATTTGTCGATTGCCCCATCCTTACTTTTAAGTAAGTATTCATAGTGCAATCGACAATAAACGTGATGAAATATTTGTTGCCACCTCTTGTTGGGTGAGTTTTTAAATCACATATGTCGGTGTGAATTAAACCAAGGGTTTCGATTATTCTTTCAACCGGTTTAAATGATGATCTTGTAAGTTTTGCTTCAACGCATGTTTCACATGTAGAGTTTGTGTCAATATGAAATGTAGGTATGTATTTTAAATTAATTAAATGACGAATAAAATTATAATTTATATGTCCTAGTCTACCATGCCATATATTTGAAAACTCAAGCATATAAATTTTAAACTAATGATGTATTTTAAAAAATAGCCTAATCCTATAAAGAAGTGCTCTTTTTATAGATTCAAATTCTAAAGAAATAAATTTTTTATAAAATTAAACTTTTTTCTAATCCATCAATTCTTTAAAAAAATTGAAAAATATTTTTTATAACCCAAAATAAATAAAACCCAAAGTTTAAAAATAAAATTTTAAAAAAACGATAATTTTTTAAAACGATTTGATTAGAAACAATATGTATAATTTTGTTTTTTGAAAAATAAAAAAAGGTTAAAAACTAAAGGTCTAAAAAATGATTTCATTATTTTATTACTAACAATACTTATTAATAGATAATCTTGATCATATCTTATGTTAAAATATTATTAATAATTACTAAATTTTCATTACAAATTATTTAATATTTTATTTATTCAACCGGATAATATACAAAATACTAACCAAGTTGAAATATAAAAAATAGATAAAAGCGGTAGATATCACATGAGTCACGACCACAAAAAAAGGATGATACATCCGCAATAATTTCCCAACATAGACATCAAGAAAAGTAAAGACATTCCTCTAAACAACATGCATGCATCAGCCACTTGTACCCTTAATACATGCGCTATCAACTTGTACATCCATATATCATCAACCCCACAAAAGCATTACAAGCGTTGAACCCATTAGGGCCAAGAACCGAAAAGTGGTGCTTTCTTGGTGTGTTATGAACCCATGGCTAACATCCGTGTTGATACCGGCTCCTGGACCCATACCCGAGTTAATGCCGCCTCCTAACACACCGGTGTTGGTCGGGTTGTTGCCATAGGGAGAAGTGGTCGTGCCGCCTGCTGTCACCGTGGTGGAACCTGGTGTTCTTGTGTTGCCGGGCGAATTTGTCATGGACGTACCGCTGCACACACATTTCAGCTAATCAATCCAAAGTTTGAATAGGATAGTAAGAATGAGCTAAATTGTAGTTCTAAGGCATTTTGATACACAACTTAAGAGTGTGTAAGTGATGAGTTACAAGAGAACACAAATTATAGATAGATTTTTTTTAGAATGGTAAAAATGTAAAATTAAGGGTCGTTTAAACTTGTAAAAAAAGCTAGAGCAATGTAACCTTCAATGCATAAGTTACAAGCTATAATTATTTGTAACACTTTAAATGTATAAGTAATAAGGTACAATCACAAATTATAAATAGATTTTTCAAGAGCCCTAAATAAAATTAACTAACAAGACGCTTAAAATAGACTACACAAAGATACTAAAAAAGAGCACACGAAACCATGTAGCTAGATAAACCTGTGAAATTGCTCCTACAAGTAGAAGTATGCTTGTCAACGGGTGACAAGTATATACGAACCCACGATAGGCCATTTGGTTTATATCATGAATTAAATGTTATATATTATAGTTATTGCTTACAGAGGCGGCCCTGAGGGGTGGCCGGGTGGGCGACCCGCGACTGCCCGGGGCACGAAATTTTAAACTTTTTTATATATTATATATATGTATTTTTTAAACTATTAAAAAAATCCATTAACAAACCCGATAACATTATGATTATTTTAGCCCATTAAATTTACCTAAGAGCCCATTAACATTTTAAATAACTTAACACAATATCATTTACCTTATCTAAACCTAATTTAATATAATAATACCTAAATTAGTACATTAAAATAAAAAAAAAACATGAAACACAAATTATAGATATATATTTTTTTTAGAGTGGTAAATATGTAAAATTAAGAGTCGTTTAAACTTGTAAAAAAAAGTATGATGAAAAACCTAAGAAATCTAACAACTTTCAAAATAGACTACACAAAGATACTAAAAAAAGAACACGAAACCATGTAACTAGATAAACCTGTGAAATTGCTCCTACAAATAGAAGTATGTTTGTCAACGGGGGGGTGACAAGTATAACGAACCCACGATAGGCCAATTGTTTATATCATGAAATAAACGTTATATGTTATAGTTAATGCTTACAGAGGCGGCCCTGAGGGGTGGCCGGTGTGGGCGACCCGCGACTGCCCGGGGCACAAAATTTTAAAAACTTTTTTTATATTATATATATGTATTTTTTAAACAAATTATGAAATGATTGGTGTGATGGGACAACAAGAAAAAGCATGATAAATTGCCATTAACCTAAGATAAAATCTCATAAAGTGAAGGATTAAAGAAGTTTTGTCCTTGAAATATTTAGTGGATTAAAGCAAATTAAAGAAGTTTATATTTATATATACATGTCCGGCTTGAAGTTTTAGTGGATAGCACGTATTTTTTTATAAGTATATACATAATTAAAATTGAGGTTTCAACTTTTAAGTAAATAAGATAGAGAACTAATTTAGTTACATGAGACAATACATTTGAACTTTGCAAAATCAACTTTCATGTAAACACAGAGTCAAATCTTTTTGTAAACAAACAGCGAAAATATCTTTAATGGGTTAACAAAAACTCAATAATTATCAGAAAGAAAGAATCATAGAGATATACCTGGGAGAAGAAGGATATGTGCACCCATTAGAGCCTGTTCAAATCATAACGCAAAATTTTTAAATAAACTAAACACAGATGTGTGTCGTGTGCCAGTGTTTGAAAATAAGGTAGCGTTTGGGATACAAGAATAATATACTAACTGGGGTCGGAGGTGGTGACCATGGCTGCACCATTGAAATCACATGAGCCAGGAGCCTGAGCCTTGGCCTGAAAGTAGCTGTTGACGGCGTAGTTGCAGTGGTCGACGACGGTGTTGGGGTTGTAGCATTTCCCACCTTGGTGCGTTTGGGTGCAATCTGCACCATTTCCACACGCATAGTCTATTGCCATCTGCAGAACCTTATCATTTCCACCTTTCTTGCACACACACCATGTTCCACCTATACATACACATGGTTAATTGTCTTAAAATGTACTACTATTACACCACAAAGTACAAGCTACTATGTTCTTGTGTGTTATTAAATATCAAGACTTAAGTTTTATGATTTTAACTTCTAACTTACACACCCTCTAAACTTACACTTAACAAATTTTCACTATAACTCTCAACATTTCTACCAAAACACCTTTAAGGCTTTATCCAACTCTTACAGAGCAAAGTACAAGTCAATACAGCCTGACTGTTCTTCATTGGGGGCATTATACTATTCTAGCAAGTAATGTACAACTTTTAAAGCATCAAGCACAAGTCAACATAGCACCAGAAGAAAAAAAAATTATGTGCTGCAAAGGGAATTTCTATAGTCTTTTCCTCAACAGTTAACATGCATTTCTTTAACGAAAAATAAATAGTAATGTACAACTTCACTGCAGCATGTACAAGTTCCTGCAGCATTACTTCCTCGTATTGGTCAAACAAGCAACCAATCATTTTAGGGTTTAATCTTTTGTGGGTATCAAAGATTAAGACATCTTGTTTGTTCTGTAAATAATATAGTTTTTGGGATTTGAAAATGAAAAAATAGAAGATATAAAGAAATGCTTACTGGAGTGAGCAACCATGGAGAAAATGAGAAGAAGAAGAAGCTGAGCAGCCATTGTTGTGATGAAATGCAGAAGAACAAGAAGCTTGGAGAAGATGAAGAGATAGTGAGGGTGTGGGTAAATGGTAGCTTTAAAATCTTAAATTCAAATGTTAATTTTCTGTCAAGAGAAAATATTGTTTTGTCCAGAAGTAAATGTGTAAATGAATGTACTACATGCATTGTGAGGTGTATATAAATCAGGGTTTTGCTGTTTCCACTCTGGGATAGAAAAGTACCGAATATTATTGGTCACTTTGATAAATATTTTTTTTATCTCATAAAAAGATGGATTTATGTGTTAATTCAAGTTTCACTTTAAATAAAAATTGCTAAATTTTGAGTAAGAGGTTTTTCTAGTTGTATCTTTTTTTCACGAAAGATTTATGGGTATGATGTCGCCTGGAAATGAATATATAAGTCTGATTAAAATAACAATTATTCGAAAGAGGATGCGTGTTTATCGTTCCAAAAAGTAAATAAAAAATGGATTGCGTAATGTGCTGCAGAAATTTATTTTTATAACTTGATTAAACATTTAATTATTTATTGTTTAATTTTTAATCAAACATGCTCTATATATATTTTTTTAATACTTTTTACTGCTATCTAGAAATGATAATTTACTATTTTTTTTAGATAGCATTCATAATGGGTGAGGTGGATTTGAGGGCTGACAAGGCCCCAGGGCTATCAATGTACTATTGTCGGTGAGGGGATTGTGTGTTAAATTTGGTTATTATTGGCTTTTTCACCAACGGGTATATTTTGGATTGGGTTTCAAACGAACTACTATTTGGTGGATCAAAACTGTTGTCATACCTTACGAAATGTCTAAGTATTTCTCTACCTGTTTATGAGATCTTTATGAGTTGTTAGATGTGAACAATGTTTTTTTAAATAAACTCAACCCAAATAAGTTCGAAAGCTATAAACGTTAACGGTTAAAATCAAACTAGAGTTATACAAGTGAAATGATCATGACGGAGAGGGAAATTTAGTTATACAAAAATGATCATAGACAAATCCTAACGAGCCTATTTTTTACACTCGTTTACAATACTATGAAAGCATCAAAGAATCAAGAATGTTTTATAAACATGGTTACCATGTTTTGTTAATGGGTGTCAACTTGATTTATAGATTTGTTGGGGTGGGAAGGGAGGGGCAATATAACTTAAGTTGTAGGCAAATGTTTAGTCCAAAAATGAAATATAAGCCAAAATCTTTTTGGGTGTTACTACTTATATAATAACAAAAAAAAAAAAAAGATCTTCAGTTATGTTCGTCTAATTTTATTTTTCTTATAGTGATATTACGAAAGTTTCTATTCAAAAAGACCCATGAAGGATCCTATAAATCAAATTGTTCAAAAAATATTATAAAAACAATATGACGTTGGCTTCTATTTTTATTTTTTTGTGTTTTCTCAATGAATTATATATAGTACCGTAACGGTTAACATTAGAATAATAACACGTAATAACTCCAACAAACTCCGATTAAACTTCTTTTAGCGGTATTTGAACCGGCTTGTCAAAGTCTACCATCTTAGATATTCACAACGTTTTTTTATTTCATTCACAATCATTATAATGAGTAAAATAAAAAATAAACTATTAAATAAATATACTATTATAACTATCTTTAATAATAAAAATAAACCTTATAATTAACTTTTAACAAACTAATAGTATAAATTATTATCGATGAACCTATGATTTATTAAAATCTCACTTGGACTTATTTTTAATCATACTTCATTATTCAAAATAATTTTTTTAAAACACATGTATAAGTTTTTAGATTTATCATCCATGGAAGCATCTGCATCAGCCGGTGAAGTAATCAATTATTGTGGCTTGTGTGTCCACTACCATTTCAAATTAGGGTTTCTTGAGGAGAAATCGAAGGCGCTCCGATCGATCAAAACAAAATTAGGGTTGCAACATCATCGATTCGATGCTGTTAATCGCCAATCAATTGTGTATCTCTAGCATGTAGAAGAAGAGATGGTGAACAATCAAAGCCATTATTCACCTACAACAGGAAATATTCCCGCAATAATCGACATCGATCATCATGATACATCATTATCATCATCGTCTCCGTTCCGTGAGTACAAATGCCATGGGTTATGGTACACCGCCATTCTATCGATCCCCGCGGTGTTATTTGTACTGTATTTAGGGTTTCATTTCAAGAAGAACATCAAGAAGCTCCGTCATCGTCGCTCACATGTTATGATCACTTACTATATCCTCCTTTGGTTCTCCGCTACCCTCAATTTCGCATGGTGCTCTCTTCAGGTATTACTTTATTATTCTTTTGCATACTACTTGGAAATTTACATGGTGTAGTTCTAGTTATCAAAGTTAGGCACCATTAATTTAGCCTAGAGATATGCCCATATCAATTTACTATATATATTTTTCTTAGACTAAGAGGTAATAATGATACATACATACATACAAACATTCCATACAATTTGTTCTCTGTACATATATACTTTATGAAGAGTATTGATTGTAATGTAGTACTGGCTGAGAGTTTGGTTGAATATTTGTTATGCATAAGGCTAAGAATGTGGTCAAGATTTGGGACCCAAATAAACAAAGTTAAGTGCTTGATGATGGTACACCAAAACTACTAGTTTGTTACCAGACTATTGCATCCTTACTCATAGTATAGTGCAAGTTAGGTTTGAGTGTTGAATGTTATAGATTTAGTTTTAATTGTCTAGTCTTTGGTCTTAAGAGGTTGAGTGGTATTAAATCGTTGATGCAGGTGTGGCAATGCGTTCCTGGGAAGGAATTATCTTGGAATCTATTGTCATTGCTCACAGCATTGGGAACACTATGTTTAGAGATTAGCTTGGTTGCCTTCTTACTGCAAGAAAGCTACACAAGCGGGTTGGAAGCTTTAGCTCATACTTTCATTATTTCAGGGCTCATTGTTGGAGCAGATATACTTTTAAAGGTAATAGGCATTTATCTCTTTGTGCTTGATTGTTTGTATAAACTAGTTTGATCTTTTATTAACCTTTTTCTTGTTTCCACTTTCCCCTTATGCCATCAGGCAATCTGTGTGTTTGGATTCCATGTTCCGCTTTTTATGGACGGTGAAACCACCCATAGAGGGAAATGGGCTTTGTGGACAGTTGATGAACTATTACTGACATGTACATATGGTTATATACTTTTTGTGCATTACTCAACGTGGAGAGATAAGCTACCTCGTAAGTTGGTTCTTATTCTGATAACATCCACTTCATTTATAATGTGTAGAATTTATATTTCCTAAAATTGACAACCCAATATCCTTGTATGCAGCTAGACCAGCATTTTACAATTACGTTGTTGTCATGTTCGTGATTTCCGGAATCGCACTATGTGGTTGTGGGCTTGCAGCAATTGGTGTGGGATTTGGAATTTGGTACCCACACATGATTATATTTATAAAAACACAGTTCAAATCATTTATGGACCACATATGGCACTTGGGTTTGTATCTGAACTATTCTATTTTTGCAGGATGTATAATTTGATTGTTATCTGCTACCACGCTCTCTATCTTCCCTTTGTGTATATAACTTTCCTATCAGATTTCTTTCAGGTAAATATAAGTATATTGTTGCTTTAGTTTTACCATAAAGAATGCCGTTTTTGTGGACAAATTATATGATTTTGGTGTTTTCAGGAGGAAGACTTGCTTTTGGATAATGCGTACTACTCTGAGATGAAGGACGCTGGGTTTTTCGATTCTGACTTGGAATAAATGAATATGATTATCGTCTCTCAAGTTTGTTGACATGAAATAATCGGACTTTTATCCTGCAAGACGTGTAGTTTTCTGACTTATTTGAGGTCGAGTTTACTTTTAGTAGATATTGTCTTTCATTGGTGTAAACATTTGATCTGCTTTGGTTGAAAAAGTAATCCTGGACATTTAACATGATGAGCAAGATGGAACTTTGAGGAGACTTTCTCCAAGTGTTGTATAGGGGGTTGCCTTTCGATTAATTTATCAGAATTTGAATTGATTTGGGTTGTGTATCATTTTCACCGGTCAAATTGGTTAAAAGTTTAGTTTATTTTCTTTTAACGGCAAACATGTCCTAGTTATAGAGCATACCACTTTCTATTTCACTTGACCTTAGAATCTTGTAATCTACTTTATTAAAATGAATTATATTATATTTCTAGTAATATAGTGTTTTCTCTTACATGACCAGTTTGGGTCTTTGTTATGGTGTAAAATCCCTCCTACTAGGCGGCAAGAGTTGTAATTTTGATAAAATTTTGCGATTAGCTAGAAATGACAAAATCTTCCAAACACTCCAAGATAAATAGATGATTCAAGGACATTAAGATAAATGTATTCCTTCGGGTTAAAACCAAGTGAAGAGCA
The DNA here is from genome assembly GCA_025215565.1 of Flaveria ramosissima. Lineage (NCBI taxonomy): Eukaryota > Viridiplantae > Streptophyta > Magnoliopsida > Asterales > Asteraceae > Flaveria > Flaveria ramosissima. The sequence continues at coordinate 87,568,083 of CM046035.1, forward strand.
ATTCCTTAAATTGATTTAGTTAGTGTAATCTTGATGTTTGTAACAGTAATCTATTTTGATTGAAGTTTTAGTTTTTTGGTTCTAGTGGCTAAAATTGTCTTTTGTTTTATTCATATATGACACCGCCGTTCCGATTAAAGTATAGAACTCCCACTAAATTGTTACACGTAATATTGAATCAAAACACTATAAGCAAGATCACTTTAATACGATCCTATCGTAGGTGTGAAACGTAGTGAGGTCATACTTGTTTTTATACTTTATGGAAAGTAGAGTTCAAAGTGAAATCTATACATGCCCCAAAGACTATTGGTGTACTTGACCTTTAATTTTAAGTGTTCTTGACACGGTTTTGTATTTTTTTTTTGTTTCTCAATAATTACTTTTAACACCATGTAACATACCTAGGCGACATTTTGTTATCCACGTTCCAATATTTAAAATCGATACGTCTTTACTTCATATGTTTCTTATGTACTTAAACACGTAACTTAACGTGGTTCTCTTTACAAACTTAATCACGTCAATTTCACTGCCACAACACGCGGAATACCACCTAGTTAAAATTAAAAATCATAACTTCATAACTGAACACAAACAAATAACTCTTTTTTACAGGCGGACACCTCTTTTTACGAATAGACGCTCATATTTATATAAGAAACTTACCTTTTTTTGTCACGTTCTATTTTTTTTTTCATTTAAAAGAAGGACGGATCAAAATTTTCCTTTTACTTAGATGTAGGCTGAAGCGTTTATGCTAAAGGGACATTATAAGAAATCAAAACAGTCATGGGCCTATTAAAGAAAAAATAAGTTGACAGAAGTTTTCATGATATCGTAATTGCTGAAACTTGCAGGGGTTATCTTGTGATATCTAGACACTATAAGGATGAAATATGAATCTTCTTAAAAACTGAAAACTCTCGAACAAGTCTGGTAGTTTCCAGAAAACAATGGAGTCTCGTTCCAGATGTCTCTCGTCCCCTTTCACTTCAGTATATATCACCATATCCTCATCCCCATCAATCCCCACAAACAAACATTCAAACAAACATATATCCACAATTCAATTCAATTCAATTTCTATACTATACGATCTTCAACCAACAATTCAAGGTACGTAACATACATCGATCTGCTATCAATTTCTCTTATTCCATCGATTGATTGGTTATCTAAACGTGTATTCATCTTGTTAATGTACGTTTGTTTGCAGGTTTTTATAGGAACTACTGTTGAAAATGAATCCTGACAAATTCACACACAAGACGAACGAGGCATTGGCTTCAGGTCATGAACTGGCGATGAATGCTGGACATGCACAGTTCACTCCGCTGCACATCGCAGTGGCTTTGATCTCAGACGCTAATGGCATATTCCGGCAAGCAATTAGCAATGCCGGTGGTGAAGAGGCTGCTAATTCAGCTGATAGGGTGTTCAATCAAGCGTTGAAGAAGCTCCCTTCACAATCCCCTGCTCCTGATGAAGTTCCAGCGAGCACTTCGCTAATCAAAACCATTCGTCGCGCTCAATCGTTACAGAAGTCCCGTGGCGACACGCATTTGGCGGTGGATCAGTTGATTTTAGGGTTACTTGAAGATTCACAAATTGGGGATCTGTTGAAAGAAGCTGGAGTTAGTGGATCAAGGGTGAAAAGTGAGGTGGAGAAGCTTAGAGGTAAAGAAGGGAAGAAGGTGGAGAGTGCTTCAGGGGATACTAACTTTCAAGCTCTTAAAACCTATGGTCGTGATCTTGTTGAACAAGCTGGAAAGCTTGATCCGGTGATCGGGCGTGATGAGGAGATCAGGAGAGTGATTAGGATTCTATCTAGAAGAACAAAGAACAACCCTGTGTTAATTGGAGAACCTGGAGTTGGAAAAACTGCTGTTGTTGAAGGATTAGCTCAAAGGATACTAAGAGGTGATGTCCCAAATAATCTAAGTGATGTGAGAGTTGTAGCATTGGATATGGGGGCACTGATTGCTGGAGCTAAATACAGAGGTGAGTTTGAAGAGAGGTTGAAAGCGGTTTTGAAAGAGGTAGAAGAGGCTGAAGGGAAGGTGATATTGTTCATTGATGAGGTTCACCTTGTTCTTGGGGCGGGTCGAACCGAAGGGTCCATGGATGCTGCAAATCTTTTTAAGCCTATGCTTGCTAGGGGTCAGCTAAGGTGCATTGGTGCAACTACTTTAGAGGAGTATAGGAAGTATGTGGAGAAAGATGCAGCCTTTGAGAGACGTTTTCAACAGGTGTTGGTGGCTGAACCTAGTGTTCAAGACACTGTAAGCATTCTTAGAGGATTGAAAGAGAGGTATGAAGGACATCATGGTGTTAGGATTCTTGATCGTGCCCTTGTGGTTGCTGCTCAACTTTCAAGCCGATACATAACGGGTATGATTCGATTCTTTGGTTGATTGATTTCACTTAGCTTGTTAGATTTTTTCTGGTATTGATTGTACTTATATTATGTATGAATCTGTATGCAGCACGTTTCTTGCCGGATAAGGCTATTGATCTTGTGGATGAAGCATGTGCAAATGTGAGGGTGCAACTAGACAGTCAACCTGAAGAGATTGATAATCTTGAAAGGAAGAGAATGCAGTTGGAGGTTGAGCTTCATGCTTTAGAAAAAGAAAAAGATAAAGCAAGCAAAGCTCGTCTTGTTGAAGTAAGTTTATCAACTTAATCACAGACTAACTTTTTGGTTGATTCTGAAGTTATAGTGTTCTGAGGTACTAACTTGTTGCTTATTTTCAGGTGAAAAAAGAACTTGATGACTTGAGAGATAGACTTCAACCACTAATGATGAAATATAAAAAGGAAAAAGAAAGAATAGATGAAATTCGTAGGCTGAAACAGAAAAGGGAAGAGCTTTTGGTGGCCCTACAAGAAGCAGAAAGAAGATATGATTTAGCTAGGGCTGCAGACTTGAAATATGGAGCAGTTCAAGAGGTGGAGACTGCTATAGCAAGGCTTGAAGGAACTACAGATGATAATGTAATGCTGACAGAGACTGTAGGACCTGACCAGATTGCTGAGGTGGTGAGCCGGTGGACTGGTATACCTGTGACCAGGCTCGGAACCAATGAGAAAGAGAGGCTTATTGGCTTAGCCGACAGGTTGCATCAGCGTGTAGTGGGCCAGGATCAGGCGGTTAGCGCTGTAGCCGAGGCGGTTTTGCGGTCTCGGGCTGGTTTGGGAAGGGCTCAGCAGCCAACCGGTTCGTTCCTGTTCTTGGGTCCGACAGGTGTTGGCAAAACCGAGCTTGCTAAGGCTCTTGCAGAGCAACTTTTCGATGATGAGAAGCTTATGATTAGGATTGATATGTCCGAGTACATGGAGCAACACTCAGTTGCCCGGTTAATTGGCGCTCCACCTGGGTAAGTATATTGATTCTGTTTGCAGGTGGTCATTGTTTCTTTTCACTAGTTATATGAATAGCATTTTACTAAAAGCTGTGTTTGTATTCATTCTTTTGCAGCTATGTTGGTCATGAAGAAGGTGGCCAACTTACTGAGGCTGTGAGGAGGAGACCTTACAGTGTTGTATTATTTGATGAAGTTGAGAAAGCTCATCAATCAGTTTTCAACACACTACTACAAATGTTGGATGATGGAAGGTTGACCGACGGTCAAGGTCGCACTGTCGACTTCACCAACACAGTCATTATCATGACTTCCAATCTTGGAGCTGAATATCTATTAGAAGGGTTGTCTGGGAAGACCTCAATGGCGAATGCTCGTGAAATGGTGATGCAAGAGGTAAGCACAATGATCTTTATATGTATAAAGTAACCGGATCTTGAAACTTTTTGGTTTTAATCTGACAACTTTCAATTACAGGTGAGGAGGCACTTCAAACCCGAGCTGCTGAACAGGCTTGATGAGATTGTGGTTTTTGATCCTCTTTCTCATGATCAACTAAGAAAAGTTGCTAGACTTCAGATGAAAGATGTGGCTGCTCGCCTTGCTGATCGGGGTGTTGCTTTGGGAGTTACGGAAGCAGCTTTAGATGTTATACTAAGCGAGAGTTATGATCCGGTAAGCATCAAAATCAAAATCTTGTTCTTTATACACACAAAATGATATAAATCTGCTTGTTTATATACAAACGTGAATGAATATTTGGTCTGACATGTTTTAAATTTGTAGGTTTATGGTGCGCGACCTATTAGGAGGTGGCTGGAAAGAAGGGTTGTGACTGAGCTATCAAAGATGTTAATTACAGAAGAGATTGATGAAAACTCAACAGTGTACATAGATGCAGGAATGAATGGGGAAGAACTGAGTTACAGGGTGGAGAAGAATGGTGGATTGGTGAATGCTGCAACAGGGCAGAAGTCTGATATACTAATTCAAGTTCCAAGTGCAAATGGCGGAGTGCGCAGCGATGCTGCACAAGCTGTGAAGAGGATGAAGATTGAGGAGATAGATGATGATGAAATGGATGAATAATTGAACAGCAGAACTGACCTCAGACTGAAGGCTTGTTGACTCTGTTTGGGGTTAATATACTACTTGTATATTTGTGTGTTGGTCTAGAGGCTTGTTTTGTTGTACAAGGTTTACTAAAGTTTGAATAAATGAATGTGCATTAGTAAACCTTTTTCCTCAAGTCAAATGATGTAATCGAATGATGTGAATAATTATCTTTTTTTGTTTTTTAGTTTGTCTACCGGTTTATAATTGCTACCGGTTTAGAAGATAATACTTATGTTGTGGTAGAAGAAGCAGAGAGAGAATCAAATATAACTTCCCAAACTCCGACCAACAAGATGATCATATAGAGTATTTTGAACCGGTGCCTCTTGAATACACACCGTCAACATGATATTGTACTCGTCAATAGAAGGTGAACATACAAGATTACAGTAATACTACCCACAAAATAAGAACTAAACAACAAACAAAAGTCTAGTAAAAGCTCAATTTGGCTTGTATGTTGATTCTTCATCCGATCAATTCATGTTCCTTGTCATGGTGCAATAATAAGTAGAGGCTGCATACAAAAGTGGTGTTTCTCGTTTAATTAGTAACATCAAAGCAACGATATTCAGACACATAGGAAATCAAAAGAAGATAGGAAAGAAAAATACGGTATCTAGGCTAACAGGTTTTCCATCCTCAGCAAGAATCTCAACTATTGTTCCAGACTGATCAGCCTACAACATAACAGATATATTGAAATGATCAAAACAAATGTTAAAACTTTTTCTGATAAAGATGTATATCTGACAACATGTATGTCTAAAACTCAAACAAAAGTTGGAACTTGAATACAGATAAAAATTCATCTCTGACAGTTTTTTATTGTAAAATTTGCACTCAATTTTTCAGCTGTTAACGACGTATCTAAAAATTAGCATTAGTTCTCGCTACTTTCTAGTAATTCAAACTAAGAACAGCAGTGTGAGTTACCTCGATCTCATTCATCAACTTCATGGCCTCAATAATGCATATAACCTGGCCTTTCTGCACCTTGTCTCCAACCTGGAAAACATATATACAAAAAACTTTCATAACAAATCAAACACACCACCTGATAATCAAGAAACCATGAAACAAAATGGTATCCTTGGCACATCCTAAAGTCAAAACTCAAAGTATAAGTAACTAGACCTAACAGAGGCCGCATATATGATTCTAGATCTTTTAGTTGATCATTTATCTCGACACATGACTGCCAGAGTACCAGGAAACAGAATAAACTGTCAAGTAATGTAGTAGTTTTTATCTATTCACCTATGAATGGGTCTGTTTAAATGGTGTTTTATCTCAAACAATTCAAATAAAAAAAATAGCTGAAAAGGGAAAGGTCAAAAGGATAGTAACAGGTGTAATTCCTTATAAGTCTATTTATTTATATACAGCCTCCCAAACAGTTCATTCATATATTTTGATTATTATTGTGATGATATTTTCTATAATCATCTTAACATGCTATAGATATATAATAAAATCTAAAAATGGACTAAAAAGGTGTTATTGGGTTCAATCCAACCTGGTCATGTTTTGACCACTACTACTGTCACCTCTACTATCAACATACTTACATACCTTCACAAATGGTGGAGCACCTGGAGCGGGAGACCGGTAAAATGTTCCAGCCATGGGGCATTTCAGTGGAGGGTGAGAGGACTTTGGTTTCGCAGGGGTAGGTGAGGGTGATGCTGGTGCAGATGCAGAAGGAGCTGGTCCTGAAGAAGCAGGTGCAGGCTGTGGTGGAGGTGGTAATGATTGATACATTGCCTGAGGTTGGGGAGATTGCATCATAACCATTGGGCCAGCTGGTGGTTGAGGTAGAGCATCTTTTTTTCTTATAAGGACCTCACAGTTATGTTGCTTTAGCTCAAGCTCCACAATATCTCTTGAATCCACAAGCCTGAAATCCAAAAGATAAGTTGAACAAACATTTTATATAATTTCCAGTTTTCGGAAAATGTACATGTAACGGATTGACTTACTGTACAAGCCCTGCCACTTGATTCATAAATGCAGTGATTGTTGCAGCATCAGGCATTGTGGTCTCTGGTGTCTTGGTTGATCCCTCAGGCTTCTTTGTAACTGGTGTAGAATTTGTTGATTTCTCAAGGGCAATCTTAATAGAAAAAAGAAAAAGGCTAAGGAGAAAAAAAGAAATATTTTACAGGTAGGAAAAGTAATCTATTCATGCACTTGATAATATATTGTAGCTCACCTCGTTACGCTGAGCAGACACCCGCAAGGCGTCATTCTGGTACCTCTTAGATAACTACACAGAATAACAATCAATAAGAAAACAAAATATAAATCAAACTGATTTGATGAATTCAAAAATCAAAATAAAGTAATCAACCACACACATACATTTTGTAGATCAAAGGCAAAACCATTCAAAAACAAGTAAACATTAACAAACCAGTCAGAAAAAAACAGAAATGATCATCAACAATGTTCTGCAAGTTCAGAGAACATGTGTACACAACTATTCAGTAGATAAGAAATTGTTAATCGGCGCACACAAAAATTTCAACAGGTGAAACCACAGTAACTTAAAGTTTAAACCAAATCTATAGCTTCGAATTTCCAGCGTGTGCATTTTCGCTTTCAGAACTTTTGTCATCACTTATTACGAAAGTAAGAAACCTATTTACTCGTCTTTCAAAATCCTATATTTTATGCAGGCAAGCCAAAATGTATACATGAACATATATCAATAACTGCTAGCTTCTTATCTCTCATAAGTCGTAACAGATCACATTCTACAGATCACAAGACAGGTTCCGATACTTAACTATGCCTAAGCCTAACTATAGTTGTTAAAACCACAAAAAGGCATCAATCACCAAAACCTCATACGAAAAGATCAATCCACAACTGAAGTAGATTCAATTAGTATACCTGAAATCCTAGCGACGAGGATCCGGCGATCAATGCGCGGTTGGATTGAAAAAGAACGAGGGAGTTGTTACGGTGGTTGGAGTTATGGTTAGGGTTAGGGTGAGCAGGCAATAAAGGTGATGTTTTGGGGCAGTTGAGGGTGAAAGAAGCCATTGGTGAGCAGAGAGGTTGAATGAAGGTTGTTGGTGAATTGCAATGGCGGAGGGGAAATGAAGGGATTGTTGTTGTATGGATTTTGGGGCGGTGGGATTGAGAGAAAGAGAGTATGAGTTTGTGTTAAAAATGGAGGGCGATATGAACGAGGAGAGTGCACAGGGACGATGATCTTCACGATGATAGATACAGGTGGTGGTGGGATACTGCTCCTTATTTTAGGGGATTTAATAATGACTAGGGTTGTTCATTTTCGGATATCCGAAATTTGGATATCCGAATTTCGGATATCCGAAAATTTCGGATAGTGAATTTTACTATCCGAATTGAATCCGAAATTTCGGATATCCGAAATTTCGGATTCGGATTCGGATATCCATTCGGATATCCGAACTTTAAAAAAAAGTTGTATTATTTAATAAATTTTATAAACAATAATAAATTTTATTAAAATTTATTTCATTTGTCCGAAGTTTTTATAAAAATATCCGAAATATCTAAAAATATCCAAAATATTTAATTAATATTTAATATTTTTAAATTTTTATAAAAATATTTTGGATATTTCGGATATTTCGGATATCCGAAATATCCGAAAATTCTCAAAATCACTATCCGAATCCGAATCCGAAAGTTCGGATATCCGAAGTTCGGATATCCGAATTTTCGGATATCCAAAATTTCGGATATCCGAATTTCGGATTTTCGAATATTTCGGATTCGGTTTCGGATTCGGATATTTTTGAACACCCCTAATAATGATTGCCATCGATTCTAATTTGAAATATTTACATCTATTTCTAACTTTAAATTTATTTTTTTCAATGATCTCGTTACTTATGTGCCTTGAAACTCGTTAATCTTTACATTTTGATCTGGACCACTTGACTTGTTAGAGGTAGATTTTAGTTGACGACGGAGGCTAGACGTCTGGAAACGGATTTGATGAATACGGGGCGATAGGAGAGTTGGAAATAATCTCAAAGTTTGCCAGGTTTCATCAAAAAATTAACGGTGTTAACTCTCGGTTAATAAGGTATCGTCGATGAGAATAAGTTGAAAGTTAATATTACCTGTAAACATTTTTTGAATTCGAAATAAACTTCGCTAATAAATGAAAATTAATATTATTTAGGTTGGTAGTTTAGTGTTAAAATTCAAATGACTATCTATAAAATATTAAGGTTTAAATACTAGCACATACTAATATATTAGTTAACTAGGCTAAAGTCCCGTGTAACACACGGGTTCAATCAAAAAATATTATTGTTGTTTAGAAAGGTGCGTAAGTTATAATATTATTGATAATATATGTATATCGACTTTTATGTATAATTTTTTAACATTAGATATATCTAACATTAATAGATTATCTCTGTTAATATTTATACGTCTAAATAGTGTATAATATGGAATGAAATAACTTTATAAATAAGAACTTTAAGTAATAAACAAATTAAATTGAACATGAAAAATAATATTTCAAATTCATAAACATCCGAAAATTTATTTGTATACAACATTTGATATTTTGTTGGTTATTTTTCTATTATTATCTAATATTAATAGTTTTAACCTCTATCTACTTTTAACTCGAGATAATGCAACATAGAGCTGATCATGATCCTTATTAAAAAACAAACCAACTTTATATAGCGATTATCCTTGGCTTTTGTTTATTGTCATTTGAAAACACATTGATAATAAATAAATCCTTTTGTCTGAAGGTGTCAAAGTCAATCGTGAAATAAAAGTATGATTTTCAATATTACTTGCAGATACATCAAAGCATTTTGTTCATACCAAACGAATTCCAAATAATAATAATAATAATAATAGTAATAATAATAATAATAATAATAATAATAATAATAATAATAATAATAATAATAATAATAATAATAATAATAATAATAATAATAATAATAATAATAATAATAATAATAATAATAATAATAATAATAATAATAATAATAATAATAATAATAATAATGATGATAATAATAATAATAATATGGCAGTACATATAAAAAGAAATAAAAAAGTTTAAAAAGTAAAAACATGTAATACTTCTTTACAGATGGACTGTTGAAGCAGATCACCTTCAAAAAAATTAAATTAAAATAATATTAATAGAAAAACACAATTATAAACAATGATAGGTTAAATCATAATTGCAGAGGATGAAAGCTCAATATAACAAAAAATAAATACATTTTATTGAAGAAAACTTGATAAAACCGAAGCCAAAATGAGAACGTAAATAAAGTCTGTCGAATGCGATATCATCAGACTTTATAAAGACAAATCGCGAGGGTCGTAAACCTGGGATGGTTGTGAAATATTTTAAAATCGGGTATGATTTCATTTCCAAAAAAGATACTCATGAATTTCTTCAAACTGAAGAGGAGTCGATTAAAAAATTCTGTAACTTTCATCAAAATTTGAATATAAACAGAGAATTTAATAGAAAAACACAATCAAGGAACTGATTTTATAGATGAAGAAATTCATAAATGATTTGTACAATTTTTATTGATGAATTAAAAAAAAGAAATATTAGACATGATTTAATTTCCAAAAAAAGATGTGCTCTAATTTAGGGTTAAATTTTCAAATTTTCCTTAAATATCTCTTATATAAAAGTTGACTTTTAATCAAATGAACCTAGACTAACACTAAGAACAGATACATATTTAGGCGGGAATTGAAAAAAATAGAGGCTTAAGAGAATGACACGTGGCACCAAAGTTATTGTTTTATTAATAAGTATAGATATAGTTTTGTAATAAATTAGATAGTTGTATGGTTAGCGGTTCTAATAAACATGGATGATATAATGTTGCACATAACTTTATTGGGCCTTTAGTCCAAATAGTCAAGAATCCTAGCAATTACTCTCTCTTTATGCAGCCTGTATTCACAATCATTTTGGGCCAATTTAAATCAAGGTTCAAGACGGGCCTTGTCGTCTCCGTCTCCCCCACTGAAACTAACATTTCAACAAGTGCAAACTCAATGACTTCTGCCATCTGCGAATAACCTTTCTTCTGAATCCGATTTCAAGAAAATCGTCAACCTCCTGTTCGAATTTCTCAAAAGCCGAGGTCACAAAACCCTAACTCTTTCATCTGATTTTGCTTTTCTTTTCATACGGATTGTCAATCTGAATTTGCTTCAAAACCCTAATTCCTGGACACCCTTTTGATTGTATTGTATGTTATTTGATAAATTAGTTGTGTTTTGGCTTCTTTTCAGTGTAGTTAGAAATTAGAAATGGGGAGTGATTTGAAGACCTGGGTGTCAGATAAGTTGATGTCACTCTTGGGATATTCACAACCGACATTGGTACAGTATGTTATTAGTTTGTGTAAGTTAGCTTTCGACCTTATCTTTTGACATATATTCTTGTTAAATTGTCATGCCATAGTGTTTTATCATGATCCAGACATGTAATTTTACTTCTTTTTTTCTTAATCTGTTTGCAGCTAAGAAAGCTTCATCACCTTCAGATGTGTTTAATAATCTTAAAGACATGGGGGTGTCATCTTCAAACGATACACGCACATTTGCTGAAGAACTCTTTCGGAAGGTTGAACATAAGAGTTCTGGATCAAATGTGAGCTTTTTTCTTCTTTCTTATATAGTTTAGATGGTTTGTTAGTGTTACCAGCACTCTTTAGTAAAATCATTGTTACTACTGTATGACTTGTTGTTATTATTGTTTTTAATAGCTTTATCGACAACAAGAAGAGGCTGCAGCAATGCTAGCCAGAAAGCAGAGGACTTACAAGCTATTGGACGCTGATGATGACGAGGACAATGATGAGCATGGCAGCTCTGTTAAGTCTAAAAAGACTGATAAGAAAGTGAAACGCTTCAGAAAGAAGAGTGAAAACCAAGAAGATGAAGATGATGAGGTATAAATGCTCTTACTAGTTATAATAAAAACAGTGCACTTTATTTTTATTGTAAGCTACTGCATTGGTGTCTGTTTCAAAATGCGTGCACAGGAGCACAGAATGCGATGATAGCTGATGCGCTTAGATGTGTGATGCGGTCTGATGCAACACATCATGCAATTAACAGTGGTTAATACTGCATAGGGTCTGAGTATTTTAAATCTTATTTGAACTAATGAGCCCATGAATGGAACAAATTTGACCTGAGAGATGAAAATGTTTTATTTTTTTAATGTTTAAAAGTCAACAATTTAAAATTTTATCTATAAATAACTTTTTAGTATTTTTTTAAATAATGATCTCCTCACTTACATGATGCACGCACATCGCTTTTGGGTTCAAAATGCATTGGAGCGCCACATGCTTTTTAAAACTAAGGTCTCATGTAACAATTGGTTTTATGACTGTATGTGGTTGTGCAGGGAGCTGTAAATTTGAAAGAAGAAAGACGAGTTAAACAAAAAGTTTCCCGCGATGAATCGGATGATTCTGAGGTATCTCGCTTATTATTTTTCTCTGCATTAAAACACAATTAGGTTGTTACTTCACATTGTTAATTTTCTGATATTTAGTGGTATTTTATTGGTCAAATCTTAATTCCCATTCTTTCATTGTTACAGTCTGAAGAAGAAAGATTGCGTGACCAAAAAGAACGAGAAGAGTTGGAGCGTCATTTAAGGGAAAAAGATGCTGCAAGGACGACAAAGGTTTGCTTTGAGTGATCATCTAACCACTCAATTTTTTTAATGAATTCTTTGGTTTTTTCAAGAATAATAGATTTGTTTACAATTATGATTCACTAGATTAAGATCCTGATTTGTGATGGGATTAACGATTGGACAACTGTGATTGCATATTTTTTATTGCTGGATGGAGAAATAAGTTAACTGATGTTCCTAACTTTTTTTTTATATTTTATTTAACAGCTGACTGAGCAGAAATTATCCAAGAGGGAGGAAGGTATTCTATAGGTTACTTATATAGTTATGCATCACAGAAATTAATGAAGAATGTTATAATTAATTTTTTCTTTTTCTGCTTATCTGGACAACAGAAGAGGCAATTAGGAGAGCCAATGCCTTGGCAGAAGATGATATTGGAGCTTTAAGGTATGAGCTGAGCTTTTGCTGGAAACCTTTCTACTTTTTTGTTAAAATATGAATTTCTAGTTCTATTTTATTTTTTGTCACACTTAAGTGTTATACCTAAATTATATAATTTGTTGAAACAATTGGATGATTTGAATAATTTTTTTATCCTCTTTCAGGAAAGTTTCGAGGCAGGAATATCTTAAGAAAAGAGAGCAGAAGAAATTGGAGGAAATCAGGTATTGTTAAAAGATCAGTTACTACTTTTAAATTTTTTCAAGATATCAGTGTATGGTGATTGTTCTTACTTATGAACATGTTATTTTGTTCTCTTTCTATTCACCTGCTTTTTTTTTTCCCAATTTTAGAGATGATATTGAAGATGAACAGTATCTATTTGAGGGCATCAAACTAACAGAAGCTGAACAGCGTGAGCTAAGGTAACTCTTTTAAAATCGTAATAGTGAAATATGTACTGGCATTTGAAAGCATGTTTTATGTGTATGATGGTTTTGCTTTACTAGATACCTATCCTATATTTTCTCACATTTGATACTGATCTATTTCTACAGATATAAAAAGCAAATATATGAGCTGGTGAAGAAGCGGTCTCAAGAGGATGATAACATTAATGAGGTAATTCTTTGCTTCTTGATAGTTTTCTTTATGTTTGAGATAGTTGTATGTGTGTGTTATATCCCATTTGTCATTCCTTCATTAGATCTGGTATATTGTACTAATATACTGCCTACTATCTATGTTATGGTCTTGGTTTTCTACTCTCCTCTAAATTTACCACACAATGCAGTATCGGATGCCTGATGCCTATGACGAAGAAGGTGGTGTAAATCAAGAGAAAAGATTTGCTGTAGCTATGGAGCGTTACAGGTTAAAACCCAGTGCTCCTTAGTCCCTGTTATAGCACATTCCTACATGCATATATGCCATGTTTCCTTATTTCTTGATGCTATTACTTGGGATTTAAATAATTTTGTATACTAATACTGCAGAGACTCGAAAGATGGAGATAAGATGAACCCATTTGCTGAACAAGAAGCATGGGAGGATCATCAAATTGGTATGTTCTAGTTACCTAGTATTTAATCTGTAATATATAATGATTAACTTGTTAACTAACGAGTCATCAATTTGCAGGAAAAGCAACACTAAAGTACGGATCAAAGAACAAAAAGCAGTCTGAAGACTACGAGTATGCATTTTCTAGCCTCAGCTGTCTTATTACCCAGTTTAAAATATTCTTGTGATAACTTGTGTATTTTTTTCTACAGTTTTGTGTTTGAGGACCAGATTGAGTTCATACAGGGTCAAGTCATGGGCGGTGAAAATGTATGAACTCTACTTTTCGCGTTGTGATATTTCTTTCTTGGTATTAACCTAATCTTTAATCTGATGAGTTTATCAATATACAGGTTGATGATGAAGCATATCAAGAGGAACAGGAAAAATCTCGGGCAAAATCAGCACATGAGAAGCTTTTGGTATATTCTCTTCATTTTTTGAAAGACTACCAACTAGATGAATTGGTTTACTAATTTACCTTTCCCCTTCATAGATGAATTGATTTGTTCTAATTTGTATTCCTCTTTTTGGTCTTTAGGCAGACAGAAAAACTTTACCCGTATATCCCTATCGAGAGTCTTTACTCAAAGCTGTTGAAGACCATCAGGTCTACTACTCTTTGCATTACATGCTGGTTGTTTTCTGTTGCCAATTTTACTTAAGATTTTGTTTTGTATCTGACTAATGCCTTTTCAGGTTCTTGTCATCGTTGGCGAGACTGGTTCTGGGAAGACCACTCAAATACCCCAATATCTCCATGAAGCTGGTTACACAAAGCGTGGAATGGTATGTTTGTAAATTACAAGTCTTATTTTCTTTAAAGTAGTTATTTGGCAGGCCATTGTTGAGATTTGGATTTTCTTATGGTTATCTTATTTCCTCGCTTATCATTTTTGCAATTGCATGTTTTCTTGACAGCATATTTTTATGTTTCATGGGATTATATTAATGGGTGAATTTTGGCATCAAACAAAGACCATGATTCTTTTTTTACATCTCCCTTCTATTTCATGCAGATAGGGTGCACACAGCCTAGGCGAGTTGCTGCTATGAGTGTTGCTGCTAGAGTTTCTCAAGAAATGGGAGTCAAACTTGGGCATGAGGTGTGGTTTGTGCTTAATATTTTGTGTTTTGAAATATCTACTCTTATTATGGGTCTTTTATGAATCCTGGCTTCATAATTTTAAAAGATGCTGAATATAAACTTTTATAGGCATCTCATTTGTGTGAAAGTTTGCTTATACCACATTGGAAGCTACTTTTAGATTTTCTTACCCAAGGTGTAATTACATCATTTAACAACAATAAGATATACAAAGTATCCACTAGATAGGAAACATCTGTGCAGTCTCACTTATCCTTTTGCTTCCATGTATATGCTTCACTCTAACAATATTCGAATTTTGCACAAAATCTGTTCAATATAGAGTTTATTCAACTTAATTTTGAGTCTTTTGTTTGACTGGATTAATCTGAATGTTGTATTTACACCCTAATAGGCCAGTATTTTGGTAGTATTAAAAATAGTTGTGGTATGGTTTCAGGTTGGTTATTCGATTCGTTTTGAAGACTGTACTTCTGACAAGACAGTGCTGAAATATATGACTGATGGAATGTTATTACGAGAGTTTCTTGGTGAACCTGATCTTGCAAGTTACAGGTATGTTTACTTCATCACCTGACATTGGTAAATATGAAAATCATAGCTAAAAAGAAATGGGTCAAGTGGCTGAAAAAGTTGAATAATAATGTTATCAAGCGAACCCTACCCATTTAGACTTATGTCAAAAATTTACCCACTTTGACCCAAATTCATTTTCACCACTAACAAACACACCCATTTTGCCACCGCTGATTGGTATATTACTTTGTTGATATATTTAACTATTATTATTTAAATTGAAAACAGTGTGGTGATGGTGGATGAGGCTCACGAGAGGACATTGTCAACCGATATCTTGTTTGGTTTAGTTAAGGTATAGCTAAAACTCAAATCCCAGCATATTTTCAAGGCTCTATTTGGACAAAAAGTCACCGTTTTGCTTATAGAACACTTTCTCTATACGTAGTTTGACCCACATCCTGCTTTTTTGTTAGGATATAGCTCGGTTTCGCCCCGATCTCAAGTTGCTTATTTCAAGTGCCACTCTTGATGCAGAGAAATTTAGTGACTATTTTGATTCTGCCCCCATTTTTAAGATTCCAGGAAGGCGATTTCCTGTAGAAATTAATTACACCAAAGCGCCCGAAGCTGATTACTTGGATGCTGCAATTGTCACAGCTCTTCAGATTCATGTTACTCAGCCACCTGGCGATGGTGACATCCTGGTCTTCCTCACTGGTCAGGAAGAAATTGAAACAGCCGAAGAGATCCTTAAACACCGAACACGAGGATTAGGGAGCAAAATAGCAGAACTGATTATATGCCCAATTTATGCAAATCTTCCTACCGAACTTCAGGCTAAAATATTTGAGCCTACCCCTGAAGGGGCCCGCAAGGTGGTTCTTGCTACTAACATTGCAGAAACATCATTAACAATTGATGGTATTAAATACGTGATTGATCCAGGTTTTGTTAAGATGAAATCTTATAACCCGCGTACAGGAATGGAATCATTACTTGTCACTCCTATCTCAAAAGCATCTGCAAATCAACGGGCGGGTCGATCTGGACGAACTGGCCCCGGAAAGTGCTTTAGACTGTATACAGCTTACAACTATTTTAATGATTTAGATGATAACACTGTCCCAGAGATCCAGCGGACCAACCTTGCCAATGTTGTTCTCAGTCTAAAGAGTCTCGGGATCCATGACTTGTTGAATTTTGATTTTATGGACCCACCGCCAGCTGAGGCGTTACTGAAAGCTTTGGAGCTACTGTTTGCATTAAGTGCACTGAATAAACATGGTGAATTGACAAAAGTTGGTAGAAAGATGGCAGAATTTCCACTTGATCCTATGTTGTCCAAGATGATTGTTGCATCTGATAAGTATCAATGCTCAGATGAGATCATTTCAATTGCTGCAATGCTGTCAATTGGAAGTTCCATTTTCTATCGTCCAAAAGATAAACAAGTTCATGCGGACAATGCTCGTTTAAATTTTCATATGGGTAATGTTGGAGACCACATAGCACTGCTTAAGGTATGTCGGTAGATACATAAAATTGTATTTTTAAACATAATTATTTGTATCAATAGTTGGAATTTAATCTCTAAATTTGTGACTTGGTAATTATAATCATTATAGGTTTATAGTTCGTGGAAAGAAACAAACTTTTCTACTCAGTGGTGCTATGAGAATTACATTCAGGTGAGGAGTATGAAGCGTGCCCGAGACATAAGAGATCAATTGGAGGGCCTTTTAGAAAGAGTTGAAATCGAATTAAAATCAAACCCTGGTGATTTGGAAGCGATCAAGAAGGCCATAACCTCAGGTTGTACAAAAACTAATTGACTAAGACCACTTGTAAGTTAAGATCATAACCACCATCATGTACTAAACTGTCTTCTGTGTTTTTCAGGATACTTCCCCCATTCAGCAAAGATGCAAAAGAACGGATCCTACAGAACCGTTAAACATCCTCAGACAGTTTACATTCACCCCAGCTCTGGTTTAGCTCAGGTAGTTTGTCTTTACATGAAGAAACAAAGATCTATATTTTAAATTTTGAATAAATATGATAAATAATTTGAGAATTGGTTATGTTAGTTACTGATGTTTGGGTTTTCTTTGTAAGGTGCTTCCACGGTGGGTGGTATACCACGAGTTAGTCCTGACAACTAAGGAGTACATGCGACAAGTGAGTGAATTAAAACCCGAGTGGCTTGTGGAAATAGCACCTCATTATTATCAGCTCAAGGATGTTGAAGATTTGGCATCTAAGAAAATGCCTCGTGGACAAGGCCGTGCAGGCCAGGATTGATTGATTTTATTCTTCAGAACAATTAGACGTCAAGAAATGAGATACTTGTAAATACAATTTTGTATATCTTGTTGTGTAAGACAAAGTGATTACTAGTTGTAGGCGCTAATACTAATGCGAGTCCTATTGTTAGGTCCTCCATACATGAGAGTTCAAAGGTTAAACCAACTTTTACAAGGATCGATTCTTGACCTAGAACCGGAGTATATCTGTATTATGAGGCTGAATTTATCACTTGTAGGATTACCTATATACATTATGATAGTTATTTGTAGATTTATACATGAATATGATGTTTCTTGTTATACTTGGTGGAATTATTTTTGCTTTTTATGACTAAAGTGATGAGCTCAATTAAAGGGGCTTTTAGTAAGGGTTTGTTAAAATTTGATTTCAACTCTTTTTAAAAGCCCCTCAATTTACTTTTACAGGGCTTAATTGACTGCTAATACAGTATTTGTAATGATCATATATTTTGGTGATAATTAATGCCTGCAACTATATATCCAAGCATGGAAAACAGACGTACCTTTGATAGTTTGTAAACTAGTTATATGGCACACAACCGATGATCGTTTTATGGCACCTGTTACATGCTAATAAATTATTAACTTTATGTCGTTACATGTGCAAGTCGCATCACATTCTCTTATTGTTCCTTTAACTTTCAAAAAACAACCCTGATTAACCATAACAAGTAGTGTATAACAGAAGTATAATTGACTTGCTTTAAACACTACCACCACTCTTTCAAGAGCCATGGTTAAAAATTTTCAAGGATCATAAAAGAGTTGTACATAACAGATACAGTGAGAGGTTTGCTGTAAAAGTAACTGACATCACTAGGGAAGCATAAGAGGGTGGGAGTTCAGTCTATTTTCCAAGCAGACGGCGAGTGCGTTGGTTGGCGCCTTTCACTCTGAAATTGATCTCCTCAACATCATCTTGAAGAGGATTCAGAGCTTTGTTTTGCCTGCACAAAATGGAATAACTTTCACAAACAATTCAACCTTCAGACTTTTTAGATGTTGCCTCGTAAAATTTAAAGATAAAAGAAGTAACGCAGACTTTAGTCCCTTAAGAAAACAAA
The DNA here is from genome assembly GCA_025215565.1 of Flaveria ramosissima. Lineage (NCBI taxonomy): Eukaryota > Viridiplantae > Streptophyta > Magnoliopsida > Asterales > Asteraceae > Flaveria > Flaveria ramosissima. The sequence continues at coordinate 87,586,763 of CM046035.1, forward strand.
CCCAAGTGTTGACGCAACTGGTCTCAGTTGGTTATTAGGAAACACTAACCTCTCAATCTCAGAACCCATGTCAACAGCCATTTCCTTCAGTTCTCCCAATATGTCACTCAAGTCAGAGAGACCATCGTCTTGTTTTGCTTTCTCATACTGTTATTACGCCAAGGGGAAAGAGAGGAGGGTTGATTAGTTTCAAGAAACTTTGATGAACTGTAACAGATTAATGTCACCCTACTGCAGGAATGAACACTTTTTGGACAAATTGGTGAGCATTCAGAAGTTAAAGATGAAAAAAGAACATTTTTTGGGTCCCAAATTACCCATTCTTGCAAAGTGCAGTGTTATTTTTACAAGAAAATTGTTAGCTGAGGGTTCAAAAAGTCCATGACTAAAGGATATTTATACCTCAACTTTCTGCATTGCGTCTGCAGATTCAGGAAGTGGAGTTCTTGAACGTGACGGTCCCTTATTTGGGGTGGTTGTAAGCCCAAGCTTTTCTCTTTGCTCCAAATGGTTACCTTTTCTTCGGTCAGGGTCATCTGTAAAATTACCAAATCTTACTAAAACATTAAAAGATCTTCTCATTCGCATAACTTACAAAGAGTTTATAAAACAACATCTAATCATATGACTTTACTTCAGTTAATTACCTCTGATAATTGTAGGTCCTTTTATTGCCTGGCCCTTTTTAGGCTTCCAAGTCTTAGAAAAAATGCCGCCGAGACTTCCCAAGAGCTTCTCCCCCTAATAAAGAAAATCAGACCAGTCAGATAGGTGCTGAAGGCCAAATCTTGGGCCTTAAAAAGAATAACAATAAAATTGTTGTGTTATTACAATTAATTTACTAAAACAATTTAATTTTACTCATGATGACAAGAATGGTTAAGGGGCCTATATCACACCATCGTTAATCACAGTGGTTCGGTTCTGTTCAGTTTAGTTACTTTGGAACTGCGTAAGAGTGGTTAGGTCCATGGTTTTGGCCCGGAACAAACCAAACCGAGCCATTTACTTACCCTACTGAGATCCTGCTCAATGTCAGCTGCAGCCATGTGGGTTCGATTAATCTGCTCACCCTGTTGGTGCAAGGTAATCAACGTGTGGGTGGCACCTTCTCTGATATCCTCTGCAATTTTTAATGCATTATTCACAGCTTTGGTAGTCTCTTCAGCCTTATATGCAGCATAGTGCTCAAGTTCTTGCACACTTTGGTTCTCTATACCACCAGAATCAACAAAATCGTTCTTGTATTTGTTTCTTGATGCATATGATGTCCCTTTATTAACCTCACTACCATCAAAAAGAGCAGTGCTTGAATTTGGGGTCAATGAAGAAAATTCAGATGATGTTTTTTTTGACGGTTTTAAGGTTGACTTTTTGTCAATCTCATCATCAGAGTCGAACGGATTGGAGCTAGGTTGACTGGGGACTCGATGATTAGCTGTGTTTTGAGCAGCTTTGTGAAGATGAGGTTTCTTGTGCCCAAACATACTTGATTTTGCAGCCTTTGGTTATGCAAGCATACGGATACGCGTTCTGGAAAGTATGAAGAACAATGGAAAACAAGACAAGTAGTTAGTTGATTTGGGCCAAAGAGTGTTTGTTAACCAAACAAGAAAGCATAAACTTTTTGAACATGTTAGGTTTATAAATTATAATATCAAAGTAAGTTTCCAAAATATGAATGCACGATCCAAACCAACTCTACCTAATCAGAAACTGTTAACCAAAGAAAGCAAACATCAGGCCTAAATAATTATTTAATAATATACAAATAAACCTAATGACAGTTGTAAGTAACCAAATACACATAAAGTAAATAAAAACTTCAAAGGATACCCATAAGACATCAAAAAAAGTAACACAAACCCATATGAATTAAACCCTAAAATTCAAGAAAAAGTTGAAATGATGATTTTATGGAACTAAAGTTAGCGTTGAGTTGGTAGTCCTACTATCTTTATAGACCAAGAAAGTTTAATCCACCACAGCCCCACCAAATCAAGAATTAGTGACCAAACAAATAAAGAATAAGAACAGATAGATTATAAACCTAAAAAGAAACAGAATTGAAGCAAAACCCATGAGATAAACTAATAAAACCCATATAAATTGGAAAGGGGATCGCATCATAAGTACACTAGTATATGATTTGGGTGATGATCATAGTAATATAAAGTTGAAAGTAACAAGAGAAGATAAGAGAAGAGAAGAGGATGAAATTGAGTACCTGATGAATTTGGGAGATGGAGAGAAGATCGGAGGCAATTGAAAGTGGGGGGAATGGAATTGATGGATGTTAAAATATTCTTCAACAAAATGCCAACGGACCAAAACCTTTTTCTTATTCTTATTTAGTATTTACTCATGGGTCATCATGATGAACATGCGATAATTTAAAATTTATTGATTTTTTTCTATTTTATTTAAATAACCTTTTTTTATCAAAGTTTGAAAAAATATATATAATAATTCATCAGTTATAATAAAAAAGAGATTAAAGAATAAAAAGATAATAACAAATAAAAACTCTTAATGGCATTCTAAAGAAGAAAAAGGTTAGATAATGTATATATCTATCCATGTTATTAATACAATATGCATCTAGATATTGATCATCTAATATATGTATAATTCACATCCAATAATCACTCTTTTAACCATAAGACTTTAGCTTAACCCTAATGGATGCTTCAATTACAAAATTTTCAAAAGAAATTGATATATGTGGTAGGGGTAGTAGTGGCAATATCATCGTAGCATCAAGGGAAGAATATGGGTTCTTGAATAACCAAAAAAATAGTTTACCTGTTGGTAAAGGTTTAGCAAAGCACAAAACTCAAATAGATCCAATCACCAAATATTACTGAATCTAGGGCAACTACAATAATTTATACTTCAAGACAACCAAATCTGTACATTTCTTTGATATGATCAATCTCGCTGCTAATTAGATACAGCGGAACAGAATTCTTATTCTGAACTTTATCACAATAATGTACATCCGCTCACTAAGAATGGTGTCACCAAACTTGATGTATATTCAGCTAATGCACTCTGCAACTTTACTATTTCTTCTGCATAGTGGTCAATGTCTGTTCCAAAGTTCAGCACCTGTTAAAAAGATACCATGAACATGAATCATATCACCAATTTTAGTAATGATGGCAATAGGCAAACAAGTAACATTAATTTGAGGTTAATGTTGGATAACTACCAACTTTTTACATTTTAAGGGTTTAGTCCGTGTATATTTTTTAACTTGTTGAACACACTATATGCTTATGTTGAACAAATTTATATACAAGTTAATGTGGTTAAAATCAACAGACATTTTAGCGGTTTAGTCCCTTTTCTTGTACTTTGTAGGGGTTATATCCCTTGACTTTAATTAGTAATATATCTATTACCGAAGAGCTTCTAGCCCAATGGTATCAAGGCGTTGGTGGTGGCCCTCCCATGTGGTGAGTTCATGCCTCATCATAGGCATATGGTGTAAATTTGCTGTTAAGAAAAACTATTACATCTGTTTTGTACACATGGCAACGGCATAAGCATTTAACCTGTTAGCAGGTCAAATTGACCTTTCGAACAAGTCAATATAATAAGAGATATAACTGCTGCAAAGAGAAGCTAGGGACTAAACCACTAAAATGTTGAAAGTCAGTATGGTTTTATCCAACATTAACCCTTAATATACGAGTTGTGAAATACAAAAACATAGTTTTTTTCTTAGGATATCGAAACTGTAATAAGATGGGGGGATGGATTTGTTAATGAAACAACTACACTCCACATGTTACACAGTTACAGTCAAACATTAAATTGGTTGATTTTTTTGTCCAGTTTTTGGTTAAGAGGAAAAAAGATCATGACAACAAAAACCAATGAATATATGGGAGAACTATGAGATAGTTTTCCTCCATTATATTTAACAATGTCTTTAAATGAAGAAATGAGCTTAGCAAAGAATCACTCAATTTAAATGCACCGAAGAACTAAAACTACTAACCTCTAAAGACCGTTCAACGTTATCAATGCATCCTTGGAAATCAGATTCTAAGCATTTGGAAGACCTCGAACATCAGCAAAAGTTTTCCTTCTTTCTTTTTCAATCTTGATGGCAATAAAGTGATGAATATTATTAACTTTAATCGAATGCTAATGGAACAATGGAGTTATGAAGTTAAGGACTATATTAATACCTGAGACTCCAACTCAGTTATTCTTTGTAAAGCTCGTTGTTCTATACAGGCACGTTTTTTGTATTCTTCTTCAAGCAATCCAGTTAACTGATATCTTAACTCAGCCATTTCCTGAGCTAAATCTTCAGCTTCTTCATTTGCCTTAAACCTTTCCTCCTTAAGTTGTGCCTACCAACAATATGAGACAAAATTTACTAACTATTGCTACGCGTTTCAGATTTCCTATTACTTGATGGTAACAAACCTTGAGCTGGTTCACAAGAAGTTCATATTCATGTATTTGAGCTTCATATTCACTTGATTTTTTCATTTTATTTTCTGAATCTGCATTGCTTTCAAATGTTAGCTTCTCCCTCAATATTTTATTTTCCTCAGCTAAGCGTGTAGCATTTTGCATTTGAATCTTGTAGTTTTTAGTAAGTTCCTGCATCCTACGATGTTCTTGAGCAGCTTCTTTCTGGAGTTCTTTAGCTTCAATAAAGCTATGCTCCATGGCCATCAAATCAAGCTTCATGCTTTCTATGTCACATTGGAAATCTAATGCAATATTAGAAATGGATTCCTCTAATTTATCTATACATAATTTTGAAGTATGCAACTCGTGTTCTTTGTCCTCTAATTTCTTCATCAAAGCTATGTTCTCTAACTTGCATGCCTTCAATTCTTGCTCTAACCTTTTCACAATTCCATCCAAATCTTCTTTTTCTTTGACCCTCAACTCTAGACTGTGGATATACTCAGTCATACGGTTCATCTCTGTGTTCCGTGTGGTCAACTGATCCTGCAAGTAATCTGTGAGATGCATTGCAATGTGTCAAGCCTACAGTACAACCATACACCTGCAGTCAACAGTGTGCACTTACTAGGCATCACAATAGAAAAAAGTAAAAATTGGCCACTACCTAGTTCTTGGGAGCAGTTGCTCAGTTCTCTTTCCAGATCTTGAATACGCTTCTTGTCATTAGATCGAGTTTCAGATAATGTTCTCGCATGTGATTCCAGGCTCTGCAGCAAGTCAACTACCGGCTCAAACTTTTTTGTGTATTGTAGATAACACATTTGATATTTATGGAATATGTATGCATCATTTAAGATATAAGTGATGAAATCAATATGTATGCATCATTAATATACAAGTAACGAAATCAATATAACTTACACGGATGAGTTCAGAGCTTGATTGTTTCAGCATGTCCTTTTCCATCCTCAACTACATTCAATAACCATACGAAAAACCTTTTAGGTATATGACAAGTGAAATTTTATCAGCAAGAATTTGGTAAGTTATATTAAACTTCATTTCCTTTCAGCCTTATAAAACATAGTATATGCAAGCACTATGTGAAAAGAAAAACCACTCAGATTTCTTGTGGCACAAAAAAGCATTGTTAATTGTTGCTCATATTGCCCGAAAAAAAAAATCTACCATTTATCGGCTATCTTTGTAATGTATTATCCATTCACATCAACAATTTTTTTGTGAATGCAATTCTAGAAGTCAAGAATGGTAATAAATGAATATTGCTACCTTATACTTGATTACATTCACATTACTAAATCACAGAAGTAAGAATGTAATCACCTCCTTCCATATATTGTTTTATAGATGTCTTAGTTCTTATGAGCATTAGTATGGTGCTAACAACAAAACCAAATAATAGGACCCCAGAAGTTCCAAACAGAGATTGATGCTAATTTAAAATATGAAGGAACAGATATCTTTAACATGAGAATTGAACAGCAAATGTACCTCTTTAAATCTTGCCTCAAACTGCAATAACTCTTCATCGTCCAAAAAGAAACTGCTACCACTACTTGAACAAGTAGACATCTATAACATAGAAACTTAAAACAAATATAAACAAAGAATAATTATTAATGATGATAAATCTCATCTGACAGTAAACCCAAAAAAAAAAGTTCTGTCAAACACAAGATTATTATGTAGAAAGTGTCAAAAAAAATGCTGAGAAATCCATTCAGGTATCCTTATTAATCCTGTTCATCTTATGGAAATCACCTTGCAAAATCCTCAACAAGTATTACTAATAGAAACTTATTAATGCTAGATTTGTGCACAAAGCGTGAACATTATAAACAGAACTCCAAATTAATTTGCAACTCTTGCGTGTTCTACAGAAGATCCACTTTAAATGTTCAATAACCTAAATTGGTTCCCACAGGCCAAAACTCACAAAACCTACATTTCTGATAGAACTTTGAAAAGGGTCAATAATTTGATTATCAGCCTGTATAAGCCCCATAAATTCGAAAGACAATATGCTACAAGGAAGAAAAAAAAAAAGATAAAACATCAAGAATTTGTCGGATGGTAATCGTGAAACATAACAATTGCAATCCTCATAGATACAGAACATACATTCAAGATACCCAACAAAGAGAAAGGGGGAAAAACGTTTCTTCTAGGGCTTTGATGTAGACGACGTATAAACCGGTGAAATTGATTGGAATTGCAGATGAAGGAAGAAGATCGACTTGTAAATTTCAAGAAACGGAATCTTTTGTATGGAAAGTGTGATTTTGGGTTTCCGTATGTTTGTGGGTTGCAATTTTTAACATTGAAAATGCATTCTTTAAACAAGATTTGACCTGCGTCACTCATGATTACCTTTCCCTTCCAACCTGGATCCGAAATCATTTGTCCATGTTTGTAAAAATAAGATTTTAAAAAAGTAAAGACGGGTTACTTATTAAATTTTGGAAACTTCTTTTGATTCAATTTTCTATTATACTCTTCTATTGTATCTTATTAACTTCTATTGTTTTTAAAAAAAAGTATGTCTTTTGATCATTTTCTAACATTTTACTTAATAAGTTAATACAAATATTTTCTAAAAACTCTTTTTGAAAAGTCATAAGTTAATAAATTTTTCTTTGTCAAAAGTTCTTTCCAATCAAAATAAACAATCCCAAACATAGTCTTGGTTTGGCCTTGTGGCTGTCTCGTATCCAACGTAGGAGGGCATGAGATTCAATAGACGTGTAAACAGTCATTTGATGAATATGTCAAACGCCCGTTTACTAGTCAAGTAACTTTTTGATGAAAGGTTAAATGTTTGTTTGTAGACGTGTAAACAATCATTTGATGAATATGTCAAACGCTTGTCAAACGCTCGTTTACTAGTCAAGTAACTTTTTTATGAAAGGTTAAATGTTCATTTATATACGGTGTAAGATTAGATTTAGGGATGATGTAAGTGTATTGACCCCTTGATATTTTACCCTCAAATTTTCTAAGAGTTTTTTTCATAATATATTTATTCAATTTTTCATAATTTTACCCTTTCTTTCTACCAATCAACTTTAATATTTTTTTCTAAATATTATGATTCAGTATTACTACTTTAATTCTTTATTCGTTAAACTTCCACCCATGAATGTCCTCTCTATCTCGTCTCTCTCTGAGGGTCAAAGAATTCGGACTTTTTGTTTGGAAAACCATAGACTTTTTGTATGGCAAATTTCATGAAACAAAAAAAAGGTTCCATACTTGTTGTTGATCACTTGATCCGTCTATTGGCCTATGGCTTATTCTAGAATCATTGCAAACTGCTTCGAGCTTACAAGATGAGCTTTGAAGGCCATGGGGTCTTCACAAGCCACATCGCACACTCTGCAAGACTGCAAATCAACAAATCACCGTGATCTTTAATCATCTTGAACTTCTTTGTATCTCCATCGCCGTCACTTGCCAGTGAGTCATTATTATGCAACATCCTTTTAATCGTCTCTACAAACACATCTTTGCCCTCTTCTATGTTTAGCAAGATGATCATCGAAGGTTGCAAAAAATCCTATGAAGTTCACACTGTATAGACTTTCGTTCCTTTAGATATTCAACATCACCCTTTCTGGACTTTTGATCTAAAGTGTCATTTGTTACGGTTGATGGTGTTTTTTGCATGATGGTAATTGAAACTGGGAGCTTGTTGGGTCAATTTGGGTGTTTGTTAATTGATTACTTCCATCATCAACTTCAGCTTTTGTTACCACTAACTTGTTTTTCCTAGTCTGTTAAGCAATGACTTTGGCGTGTGTAAGAGAATGTGAAGTTATGAATACCATGGTTAGGTTCAATCAATGTTAGAGCTGCTTGAATATGTCATAAGGAGTCATTGTACATTCATTAATGGGCAAATGCAACATGTGTGTAAAACCTACCAGTCAAATCCATGTCACATTCAAACTTAAAAGGTCTTAAAATACAAACCAACTTTAATAACTAGAGAATCAAGGAAACCATATAAATGTTTATACCTATTGCTTTGAAATAAATATGATCTACATAAGACAGTTATGTAAAGACTATTTTTCACTCTCTATTATCTTTCATGCACAATATACAAGTACATACATCATGTGATCTGAGCTACTTAAAATTGATTTTGTATGGTTGTAGGGTCTTTTATCATCATATTTATTTAATCTAAATTATCCAATTCTACTTATGTTTGTCTAGTTGTTTGAAGAAAAAGTTTGAAACGTTACTTATATAAAAAATCTTGAAAAATATATAATAATAAAAATATATTGTCTCCATCTTGTACGACTCCATCCTAAAACCTCGTAACATGTACCAGTACACATGGGTCGATATCCATCACTATCAGGGACGATGTCTCTAACTAGTAAACACTCTCATCACCATGTTGACTAGGGTTAAAGAACTACGAGTGTGGTTTGATTCTTTGAGTCGGCTGCAATTTTATTTTTGAAAAAGAAAAACAAAATAAAAGAAAAAAGAAAAAAAAGTTGTAAGTGACATAGAAATTGAAAATAAGTTGGTAAAAGTTGGACTAACTTTTATTTTTCATAAAAGGGACATACAAATTTTTATGTATTTATTTGCATGTTTGGTCACTAACATTAAATTCATTTAGTTTTTATGCATTTTATAAAGTTTAGATTAACTTTTAAATTTATAAATAGTAAATCAACTCAAAGTAATAAAACAAAATATATTACCGCATAATAAATATTAAATATTGTTGGTTTTACACCATAGGTTTGATAACGATAAAAGACCTAGATATCCCTTTAAATCATGTATGATCACTATCAGATTAAATTATTTTAACGGTGCTGTCAAAATCTTAATCAAATATTTATAAAGAGACAAGTACATGAATGTATTTTATGTTATGAAAACATGTACTAGATTTATACCAATGACTTTCGTGTTATATCTATAGTCCATATAGAAACATCATAATGTTTAGTTGAAACAACACAATGCTTCATGAAAGAATATATCAATTGGTAGTTAAAACGATTGATAGTTATTTAATTATAATGAGTAGTAACTCCACCAGTAGAAACTTCTTTAAATACTGATCATGACAATACAATATCTTAGTTATTGGTATTTGTCTAGTTAGTTTTGTTTGCTCAAGTATCATTTTATCCTATAGTTGTTGATATAATTACTACTCATCACACTTCTTGTTGGTCAATTAGTTATCGTTGATAGCAGTTTGTTGCTGATGAGTTTTAAGAAAAACTATTTCAAAAATTAATAATTAATAAACACCTTTATGTTAACACTAAACTAATATGTAACATCAATAACTCAACGTATATTCTTGTTTGCAAGTATAATAGCTAAAATATGTTTTCAATCTAAACATCTAAGATTTCGATATGTTAACATATAAATTAACCTCGCTACATTTTCTTGCATGGCTTGTTCTGAACAGAGAATAAGGCTTCATACTTGTAACCCATTTGATCCACCTCAGTCATGTTTCAGTACCATTGTTGAATGCTCAAAGCTTACAAGGTGACTTTTGAATGCCATAAGACCATCACAAACCACATTGCACACTCTACAAGTTACCAAAACACCACATCCTTCTGCATTCATCTTATGCCTCTTTGTATCTGCATCGTCATCATCACTTCTCAATGAGTCGTCAGCCTTCCGTTTACTCCTCTCCAACATGACAACTTCGCCCTCTTCATTAATCGGCTCGGGCGACAACGTTTTGGTCGCGCGAGCAGGGCTAGGGACACATTGGTTTCCAGATTTCTTCATGTTCTTTTGGTGTCTCTTTCCTACAATGTGTCTGTTGAGCATATCAGGGGAGGTGCAACAAACTCCACAAAGTTCACACCTTGTGGTATTACCTTCGTTTGGATTGACAACTTCACCCTTTGTTGGGTTCAGTTTTTCCGCAGGGGGTGCACTCAATGAGTTAGCTACTGTTGAGGGCAAATTCTGCATTTTCTTTAAACTTTGAAGGTTCTTTCTATGCTTCTTCCCTGATGAATGTTTGTTGTACTCATAGGCATTGTTGGGTAAACTGACCTTACAAACCTCACACCATGTAGTCTTACTGTCTTCTAAATCGCCAGTTTCACTATCAGTTGACTTCAACTTTTCCATAGATTTTGTTACTGGTGTTGTGTCCATTGATGTGATGAAGGTTGTGGTTAGTCTTTTTTCTGACATATTAAGGCTTTTTTGGTGTTGTTTGCCGGCAATGTGTTGGTCAAAAATCTTGCTGTTGTGACAACTAACTTTACATATATCACACCACATGGGTTGGTGGACACTGAGTTTTGCGGGCCTGTTTCGCGTGCTACCATTAGAAGCCTGAGCCGGGGTCCTGCTCATTGGTTTCAGCTTAGGAACCCCATTCTTAAACAAAGATTCATCCATCTGGCAGGCAACATACAACAATATAAGAATTACCACTCAAAGAAACAAGAAAACAACAAATGGAAGTAGTTTTAATGCTAAAGATCATAAATTTATTCAATTTACCTCCACCATAGCTATTTTTGGATAATCGATTCCAGGTTCAGGAATGTCACAAACGAACAATGATCCACACGCTGTTTCTTTTTGACACAAGTCTTGCTTCTTTTTCTCCGGTTCTTGGTGTAAAGTGCCATTTGCAACAGATGATGGAGTATCTTGAGAGATACCAGTTGAAGCTAGGAGCTTTTTCTTCTCGGATTCTTGGTCTGAAGTGACATTAGCAACGGGTGATGGTGTTTCTTTGTTAATGGTGGATGAAACTGTGCACTTTTGGGTCTTCTTTAGATGTATATGTTTCTTGAATGCATTCTCACTGTCACAAATTACATTACAAACATCACAAACGATGGACTTATTGTTTTTGCTTTTGGTTTTTGTTACAACCATATCATTCTCTATCTGTGGAGCAGCAACTACAGAGTTTGTAGCGTCATTGGAAGTTGCGGACACCATAGTTGTAGCTTCACTCAAAGCAACACCTGCCTGAATATGTCAAAGAAGTCAGTGTGCATTCATCACATGTGCAGCACATATGTAGAAAAGCTAAAACACAACAATAGTATGAAACCACACAAATAGTGAAATCACCTGTCTTGCATAGTTGCATGTTTTTTTCATAGCAAGATTTTCAAGTGAGTTGATAGTTTCACACCAACTAATTTAAAAAAAAATATAGATGTACTATGAGGTTTTGCAAAACCACCTCCTCTAAAAGCATTCGCAGCCGTTCTTTATCTTTATTTGAGTGAGTGTTTTATATTATAAGAGATGGTTGTGAGTGGTTGTAAGTGAAAGATGAAGAAAATTTATGGGGTTGTACTGTGTTTCTCCAATACAACCCTGTATATTTTTTAATATTTTTGGATAAGAGAGAAAAAGTAACGATAAATATATGAAAAAATATTATTTAATTGAAAAGAAGAGAGAAAAAATTATGATTTTTAGTGTAACTATAAGGGATTGAAAAAAAACATCCGATGAGGGATGGCAAAAAAATCCGATGAGGGACGGATTGTGAATGCTCTAACAATCCATAAAATCTTACATTTTTTTTTGGTAGTCAAATTATCAAGCGAGTCTCTTATTTCAAGCAAACAAATTAAAATATAACCTCCTTGTACTAAAGGGGTTATGCAAAACCACCTCTTTTATATAAAACCAAAAAATAACATACAACATAGGCTAAATGCAACCACTTTCCTTGAGTTTTCAATGTAGAATCCAATACATTAGATGAATCAATTTTGTCTTTAATGTAAAAAGATATAAAATTTATAGATGCAACAATGTGACGAAGAGAATGCAACAAGTAAAAAATAGACGTAAGAGTGTAAGTTTAGCATAACCCTAACGAACCAACTTCAATAGTCTTTAATTTTTTTAGTGAGGTTGTGATGTGAGTTTGTTGCAACAAACCACCTACTTTAAAAACAACCACCTAGTTGTACTAAGGGGTTTTGCAAAACCACTCCCTCCAAGAGTCCAAGAAAACCACAAAAACGAGTGAAAGGAACAATTTTAACGAGATAAGCTAAACGTATCTTTTGTATGCTAAACTTACCTTTATTGAGTAAATATGAACTATTTTTAACTAGATAAGCTAAGCGTACCTCTTGTATGTTAAACTTACATCTATTAAATAAAAGTAAAAGAAAACATCTGATTTGGTAAAGGGAGGGGTTAAAGTTAGTAAAGATAACAAAATCATAATTTAAAAAACCTTGAATAATTTGTGTGGCCATTGTTTTCACTTTCAGAATCAGATGAACAAGATAGATTAGTAATTTAAAAAAAAAAAAGTTTAAAATTATATAAAAATAACACCTTCACGGGTCCACACAACCTTTGATCCCGCCCTAACACTGATTTGAGCCATCAAACTTGCAACACAAGCTTCAAACTTTGATCAACAAAACAACAACAACAACATATAAAAACACCACACAATCGACAGAATCAACCAAAACTTACATGTTCAGACGCCGTTAAATCAAATTCTTTCCCGACGATCTCCCTCCGTGTAACGACGACACAAGGGTCGACATCCATTGAAGACGCCGTCTCCAACACTTGATGACGGACCCGATTAGGGTTTACGAGAGAACTCGGGTCGGATCCCGGAGGGTGAATTACGGGTGCGGGTATATCATAACTGCGTAATAGCATAGGAGAAAGCAAGGGAATCGAGAATAAATGCTGTTGTTTTTGTTTGGACATTTAATTTGGGGTTTTGATCTTGAATCGATTAGGGTTTAAGGGGTTTTAAGAAGATGTAAATTAGAAACAGAAGTGAGATGTTTGCAGATTTTGAAGTTGGTGATTGTAATGGATTGGAGTTTATATGATGTAGGTTGAACAAGAGATTTCACATGGAAATTGGTTTTGAGATGAGTTCTTACGCATGACTGATTTGCAGTAATTGGCCAATTTTATTCTCTAAATGTTTTATCTAGGGGAGAGTTTTGTGTATATATTTATGGAAACAATATAATGTCATTATTGCTTTCTGATTCGATATTGCGATGTATCATAAGCTAAATCTAATTCCGATTTTGTCGATTTGGAGTTGGGATAATCATGTAAACTGTGTTTAAAATAAAAACAATTTGGGTTTTAACAATTCAAACTATTACTTTTAGTGAAAATTTATACTATTAATATGTCAAATAATAATCTTAACTTTTAATTGTTTTGCTGAGTGTGATCCTATTAGTATAATCATTCATAAATTTTTATTTGTTTTTCATTCGATTTTGCTCACGATCATAATTGTTAATTAAATAAGAAAAACATACAACAAAATGAAATGAGAAATAAGTGAAAATCAAGTATAAATCGATAGTAATTATGTTACTAATATTACACTTGACAACAAAAGTAAAGTTACGATTATTATTGGTCAAACTAATAGTATAAATTATTATCGGCCAAAATATCATAGTTTTGATTATTATAATCCATTTTGCCTAAAAAACTATGGAAACTATCGAACAATTTGACAGTTTAGTAGTTCAATATGTTTAAGATTTGGATTCAATAGTTTAGTTTTTATTATCTATATGTCATTCAACATGTGAAACAGACTGTAAGATAAACGTGACATGTAGCATGTGAAACGAACTGATCATTATTGTAGATAAACGTGACACCGAATATAATAAATAACGATAAATAATAATTATGTTAGGTCGCATGTACAATAAACATGTGTCACGTGAAATTTAGATTACAAGATCAGTTTTGTAATTATGGTAAAGTTATAGTAAAAAAAAGTATATAATCTAAAAAGATTAAGAATAATTGTGCGTTTGAAACGTGTCATTCTATTCTTTTAAAGAGAATGAGCATTTTGGTTCATTGGATCATATATTTTACATCATTTGTTATATGTAATAATCAGTGTATTTAATATTTTAGATAATTTTGTATTATTATTGTCATTATTTCTATAAATTATAACTTGTTATTCACATCTTCGTTATATTAATTCTTTTTTTTAACTCTATAAACAGGTAGGAGTACATTCAGACTTCCCAAAATCCCTAAAACCTACTCCCAACTAATTAAGTAAATTAAAGTCACGTTTATATTTAATGCAACATTTATTTTACAATAATATTTATTTTAATAAATAAATTAATATAAAAAGTAAAATTAAAGTTATAATTTCGTTAATTTAAAAAGAAAAATACAACTAGTGGTCTAAGTGTTTGCGTTGTACTTCAGGAAACCAGATTGAAAATATAAACGTAAATTGAAAACGTTATTTTAAAACAACTCGTTTTTTGATAAATATATATCGGTATGTTTGGAAAAAATAAATAAACAAGCCTATATATTTATGTTTTATAAAAAGTTAACAAACACTTGTAATTGATTAATATTAAATAAATATAGTGTGAAATATTATTAAAAAAGTATAAAAACAATTGCCTTGTGTGCAATTTCGATTGGCTTAAAGTCGTGAATAAACAAATAATCATAAACAAACACATCGGTAAATCATTCGGGGAGTCACCCTAGACTGGTGACCAAAATCATCGGAGCTAATGTGGCCAAACCCTCCCCGATCATCACATAAGTGATTGAGGGTTCTAGACCCGTACGTAACAAACATTTGCATGGATTTAAGAGAAGCTTTAGAGATAGTTATGAGTTTTTCATTATTAATAAAAATTAATTTTTTAGATTTCTGCAGCAAGTTTACCTTTCTAGTTTTTTTATGTAAATACTTAATTAAATATATGAAGTTAGTTTTTGCAATTAAATGTTGTGTATTGCAAAGTAGGAATATGCTCAACCCCTCCTGCTTTTGTTATGCATTGATTATATTTGGAATGATCCAATCTTTTAAGCATTCTACTTTTTAGAATCCTTTAAACCAATATGCTTATCTAGTAGGTAATTATAAAAGTAGAAGTTTTTAAAAACCAATTTTCTAATATTCTAATAACGCAATATGTAACATCCGGCATAGTCTAAACACTCTTATAAACCGCAACGACTAAAATTCTTTGAACTTATGAACCCGGTGCGTCTATCGTTATCACGTAGTTATCGAATGGTTGATCATTCCCTTATATTCTAATAACGCGATATGTAACATCCAACATCCCGTACCACCAATATTGTTTGTTTCGCTCACGAATAGCTGACGGATTTGCTTTTGGTTGGCTAGGTGAAAACTTCACAGGGGGTCACCCATTCCTAGATTGCTGCCAACTGAGTACATTTAACTGTGCAGTTTTCTTCTCATCCACAGCTAATATGCCCATAACGCGTTTATGATATTAAAGGTCAGACATCACTTACGAACCCATAATCTCTTCCGTCCACGGCCGATGTGAAATGTATGTAGGGTGTCACACATTAATATGTGTTTGTAAAGCTTTAGCTTGAACAATATTATGGTTCACCTCATGGAATTTAGATCTTCTAAAAATGAGTGTTACATACAATTTACATCACACATTTTGAACCTGTCTTAAGCATTGGGCTATAAATGAACAAGTGATGGAATGATGTAACACTTAGACTCCTCATACAAATTAAATTGTCCGATCTACTCATCTACCCAATCAATATTCCTATAGATTTCTTCTACACTATCAATAATCCTAAAACACCTTAAAGATATTTGATGTAGGGGTATTCATTGAAATTGAAGAACGGTTTATTCGGATTTGAAAATTTTATAACCTTATCAGAACTCCGATCCGGTCTAAATTAAGAACATTTCTATTTGATCCAAATCTATCCGAATACGATTTTGATTCGTATCATCCAAATTAACCAGAATGGTGCAAATAACAATTTTCCAAACTTTTAGTTGCTAACATGACTATAGCCCTTGAAGACTATGACTCTCACATGTCTGCCGCTTTGATAATTCGAATAGGTTTATGAAGAGTTGAAGATGACTAAATCGAATAATCGATTATTGATTACTAATTTCATTTAGTGAATCAAGTGATCGACTAGGCAAAACATTAGGTCGTTAAGTTTGGGCTAGATAAAAGTGGATGCACACTGCATATCTTTTGAAAAAACCATACTTACACATTATTTAGTCAAAATTATTATTTGGATAAAATGCATATGCAAATAAATCGAATTGAAAAAAAAATAAATCAGAACTCTAATCAAAATCGTGAGTAAGTTTGGATTCGGATGAGATCCGATTCTAATATCCGAATTTATTCAACTTACTTTTTTAGATTTTGGATATGATTTGGATTACGGTCTATTTAAATATTAATTTTTTAGGGGCATTTACATATTTCCTCTTTCTAAAGTCATTAATTACATATTTATCCTAGTCAAAAAATTAATTACATATTTACCTTTTCTAAAACATATATATTACATATTTACTCATTTTAATGAAATTATTTATTAAATGATTATTTTACTCGTGTTTTACTAAAGTATTTTTACACATTTCACTTTCTAATACTATTAGTTACATAGTTTCTCAAGTTCAAGTCTTCTATATAAATAGAAACAAAAAAATCACATTTCGTTTGAAACTTATTTCAAAACAATAATAACCAATAATCAAAGTTATATCTCCAAATACAAAACACAGTTGTCAAAAGTTTTTAAACAATTTTAATAATAAAACATCAATATGTAAAAATATCTTAGTAAAAACAAGGTAAAATAGTTATTTAATAGTTTAAGTTGAATGAAATGGATATATGCGTAATACATATGTTTTAGGAATGAGAAATATGTAATTTATGATTTTTTGCTTGAGGAAATATGTAATTTATGTTGGGAAATATGTAAAAAACCTGATTCTTTAAACACCTGTAATTTGCTTTGCAGGAAAAATGGGATTACAAAATCAATTTTACAATTTTCCATCCTCATCAACATAAAAAGGAGTAACACAAATCATGATATATCTAATCAAGCAACATCATACCATAAAATTCATCACTCGATTGTCACCGAGCAATTTCGAGTCAAGCATGATATCATCTCCCCAAAGTCAAACCCCATCCGGCTTGAACTGTTAAAGGCCCGCAATATGGATTTAATGTTTTATCATCTCATGAACTGGGCCAGACCCAAAATAGATCGGATTAAAAGTCCATTATCATTTTTTTAATTTTGGTCCAAGTATATACTAATTGGCTCACAATAATTTTCCTCAATGTCAACTGTTAAGTTCCACCATTTATTTGTTTATGATAAATTAGTTTATAACCTGTATATTATACATTGATAAGGGTCGTTTTAAACAAATATAGATAAAAAAAAACATTACCGTACTTGTAATTATATAAACGTTATATTCTATAAGCTATGTATGTAAAAAAATCAAAATATCTCAAGACTATTACAACAATATAGATTGTTTCATTGCAAATCATAGCAAGATAGCTTCAACTTTCAGCATCTAGGGAAACCATTATCCCTTGATGAAAACAATGAAATAAGCAGAATAATGATGACAAAAACTGTGAATATCAAACAATATGTGTTCTTGGTGTTTGTGTTTGTGTGTGTGGCTACTTATTTTGTTGGTTAAGCAGCAAATTACATCAATTATGCAAAGAATTAATGAAATCTATACACTCTTGAGATGATCTTTAACTTGTTGAGAGCAAACCAAGTAGTGTTGTTGACTCATGGTTACTGGTATCTACCCATTGCCATGGCTTGTACTCTGTAGTACTACTGTTCATGATCATATCTTCTTCCATTGTATCAGTAGGCAGCATGTTGAGATCAATAAACCCTCTAATTTCACCAACTGGCTCGTTCACTTTTTCAATCAGATTCATACTTGTTTGTTGATTCAATTTAGCCTCTGCGATCATGTGTGATCGCTTGTGACCTCCCAAAGCTTGACCACTTGAGAAAACTTTCAAGCAAATTGGACATTCATGTGCTCCCAACACTACTGTTTTCCTCAAAGAACCAGCACAAGTAATGAACTTTTTTGTTGGTTGATCATTGTTAGATGGTTTTGCACCAAACCCATTGATCATATGCTCATGATCGAAAAAGGGTTTGTTTTCGATTGTGTTGTTAACTTCAGGTTTTGAATCTTGAGCTTCCTTTAGCTTCTTGTGACTTGCTTTATGCCCACCAAGTGCTTGATAAGAGTGAAAGCTTTTGTTACAAGTGATACACTCAAACTTTCTCTTGCTTGAATCCTGTAATTTACCACAACCTAACTCCATTTTGTCATCGTATTCGTCGTTTTGGATCGCGATTCTCTCCAATTCAGTAGAACCCATTTCAGATCTTCTGAGATTATCAACACCAGTTTCGGTTTCAGCACTCTTTTTGATCTCAGAACCATTAGCAGTTGACTTTTTACCCTCAACTTTAGTCAACCTCACTAAAGCAGAGGAATTGCAGTGATCAGATGATTCAAGTTCATTACCCCATTTCCCCTCATCTCTAGAAAGCATCATCAAACACATAGCAATCTCAGATTCTTGATCTTGTTCAATTTCAGACAGAATACTGGTTGAAGCATGATTACTACTGTTGTGAGTATTATTATTATTATTATTGGCATTCATGGAGATTGAAGATGAAGCTGATGTAACGGTGGTAGTGGTAGTAACAGTAGTACAAGTAACTGTATACCTTTTCATTCTCTTGTTTCTTGATCTTGATTTCTTGATTCGACCCGATTTTTCGTTCTCCGAATTGCTAGTCCAACAATCTTGATTCATATGGTTTTTGTTGTGGTTGTTTAATACTTTTTCAGAATGACATTTCATGTGTCCAAATAAGGCCTTCCAAGATTGAAACCCTTTACCACATTCTTTACAAAGCTTATCAAGAACCACCAAACAATTGCTGTTGGTCTCCACTTCACTTGAATCTTTGACTTTTGGAGTCTTTTTTGGATCTTTCCTCAATTCATAACCTAAATCATTCGATTTCAAACCCCCATTGTTCACAGATGATAACTTCTTCATCTGCTTCTTCTTCTTCTTCATCATCTGATGCTCCTGATGCCGATCATCATCAACATCAAGATTCTGATGATCGATGGAGTTGATCACATGAGACCTCATGTGACCTCCCAAAGATCTACCAGAGGGAAAGCTTTTATCACACAACACACATACGTGATCCATCGATCTTTCATCAGTTTCTTGGATCAAATTCGACATTTTGTGGTTAAACAAGTGCGAATTTCAGATCAGAGTTCGTCAAGAAACACAAGATTCAAGATCAAGACTAAAAATTGAGTAACACCCAGATCAAGAAACCAAATTAAACCTCAAATCTTCAAGATTGAAGTGAAAACACAGAACCCATATCAGATTTCACTCAAGAACAAGATCAAGATCTACCCATGATGAATTGAATCAATGAAATAGAAGATGAACAACAGAATTAACAAGCAAAGAACAACTACTCAAACTGTCAAACACACACACACACACACATACACTCTCTCTCTCTAGAGAATTAGAGGTTATGTTTGGTGGTGAAGATGAAGAAACCCATGCATGGAAGCAAGGGTAGATAAAAGAGAAGGAAGTACGTGTACTCAACTGAGAATCCTACGCCGGTACAAGATCCAACGGTTGAGATTGCTCCACATTTGATCATCCCAATGGATGTGAAGCAAGATCCTCTTCAACTTACCGAACCAACTGCCCCTTAACTATTCTTTACTTTGTCTTGCTGCCTAAGTGAAAGCTTCTACACTCTGCCACTTATTCCTTTCCACTTTCTTTCTAAATCTAAACAATTGTACAACACACAGCTGCACAACGTACAAGTCTGCATAGCATTATTATACAGAAAGGAAATAAATAAAAAAAAGGATCATATTGTTTTTGTTAATTTTGAGATAATATGAACTTTAGAAAAGTATAATTTATAGTTTTAGTTACTAAAATGATGGATCTTTACCATTGGGACATCCCTATAGGGCGCTACAAGTTGTATTTAATAACCATTAGTTAATTTTTGGATTACTTTGAAATTTATTATAGAAAGCTTTAGAAGCAATTGTGACTGAATTTGGTTAATGGTGAGGTGTGGAGATAATTAAAAATTAGAGATGGGCCCAGAATGATGCTCTAGCCCAATAAGGATACAAGTAGAAGTTACTTCAAAAGTAAATGTATTTATTTATTTATTAGGGTGGCAGAACAGGGGCAACTTGGTCATTTGATAAGGGGGCCCACCTCGAAGCAGTAGGGAATCCACCAGCCTGCAGAGTTTGAAAGCTCAAAAGCTTTATGTGTAACCAAATATCTGGTGGATATTTGATAAAAATTTAATATTTTATATGCTAAAAGTATTTGTTTGTTAAGAGAGTGCTAAGAAAAAGGTTTAGAAGAAAGTAAAATTACTCATATTGACAACAGAGGAGTTGAAATATGAGCAATTTATAATAAATTGAAGGAAAATAAAATAATTAGAATGATAGAATCTTAACATCATCAACCCAAAGGGACAGTTGAACCACGACATCCAAACATGATTGGGAATGGATTATACTATTATGTTAAGACGGTTATGTTGTTAACTAACTAGAATGTTGACATAACAAAGCTATTGAAACGGAAAAACACTTAAAGGATTTGGTTTACATAAAGTATAAGTTTTAACAATAAGAATTCTACTTAATTTACTTTAAAAAAATGATTTCTTACGTAGTAAGGTATAAAAAACTTCAGGATAAATGGACATGGAAACAAATTCAAAATTTTGACAAAATAACAGTATATCATCAAATCAATTAGACACCAAATATATAAATATCATAAGAGTACGTATAAAACACATAGCATAAGACTAATGAAGCCTACCATTTTGATATCATGAGAAAATACTCATTTGAGCACAACAATAAATGCACACCAAGTGGTTGATCCCAAATACACTAAGAATTACTCGGGATGTTGGCACGCACCAACAACCACCAATACAACACAATCTATCATAGATGTTGTGGTATTTTTTTTCTTCATGTATAGACATTGAGGTCTGATTACGCCGTCATGTATGTCACCATGTCATCGATGAGTCGCCTATCGAATCCTCCACATGAGGGTTGCCTACGTATCAAATTCACAAGTCCACTTTACAACAAACTAATACAAATATGCTATCTCACAATCTATCTTCTAAGCAAAATTCTCTTAAACGCATTAATAAGTACTAGTCCTATAAATTGTATCGCATACGCAACCGTGAGTAATTCCAAGTTTTGAGGTATTTGTATTTATAACTATGGTAATAAAGGATGACAACGGACTGAGTTTGAAATGGTGTTTGTATTTTCAGTCCATATTCAAATATAAGATTGTCTTATACCAAATCACATACTCGTTAGATATTTTTTTGGGTTATTACCTTATGGGCATCTGTTACTTTGTTAAAATACGTCCTTAGGATTTTTTGTATAATTTTTTTTCTTATCGTTCTAATTTTCATATAATATTAAGTTTATCATAACTATAACATTTTAAGATGTAATAAATTACATACATATCAACATCATTTAAAAAAACTATTTGGAATATTTGAAATATATGTAAATGTTATGATTATATAAACTTGAAAATATATCATACTTTACAACATATATCAAATAATATCATTAATCTTCTATACATAGTTACACATGGTAAACAAAACAATAACAAGATATAGATGTTTAACAAATTTAAAATCAACGAATCATTCAAAAGATAACAATTTAAAACAACACAATAATACAAGTAAAAGCTAAGGCACCACATTACTTATAAGATATTCATTTCATGTTCATTCAAATATATAAATTACCTACGAGCTGTCTAGGCTATTTTAAATAAATAAATTAATAAATTAATAAATAAATTTGTATTAGTTGCCTAAAAAAGATTTAACATCTTTCACATGGCTGCCGGCCGGAACACCTTTCAGCCGGCTTTCATCATTGCTCCGACCGTAACGCTACTGTCTTATTAGCAACAATACTTGATATGTAACTTCTCTATATATATATGTACCATCATGTGCCATTAATGTTTTAGATCTTTATATTTGTTATTTTGTTGTAGACATATATATTATTATAGATTTATACTCTTTCTTGTAGCGCAAAGAAAAGTCATGCCGCATTTAAACAAATGGTTTTTAAATGGAGTTGTTGAAAATATGTTGTTTTTTACTAATTTTGTACATGGATAGTTGTAATTATGAGTACATATAGGTTATATATGTTTAAAGTAATAACATTTGACTTCTCGAATGAAAGAATATTGTTCGATTTGTACACAAAAAGCATATAGTTTTATTTTTGTTTTCAGATAGAGAACTCCCAATAAAATCACTCATCCAATGCCTGCTTCCATTTAAATATGGAGTTTTACTACAATGGTCATAGATTCTGCATTTTGCATCCAAAAGATGGAGATAGTTAGGGGTTGTTTGGTAGCATCTGAATCAGCCTTTTAATGGTTCAGATGTCTGAATGGTTCAGCATTTAATGGTTTAGATTGTTTGTTCGCTAGCAAATGTCTGAACTGTTTAGACATTTGCCTCTGAATGATTAAGCATTATACTAATGTTGAATGGTTAAGAGGTCTAATGCTGAATGGTTAAGACCTCTTACTTGAATTGGTCAGATATTTGCATTTAAATAGTTAAGCGATATACTAGCTCTTAATGGTTTAGATCTCATAAGCTTGTTGAGTTTCTTTAGTTGTGTTTTACTCCAATGTCAACGTAATCACAATATGGGTGTAAAATTTGGTTCGAAGGGACTAAAATCTTCTAACTATTTAATCGAAGTAGTTTTCTGATATTTTTATATTATTTTAGTATATATATATATTTAATAAATAATAAAAAATAATAATAATGAAGTTTTAGAAAACTAATAGATGTAGAAACCTTGATATTGAAGTTGAAGCAAGTGAGGCCAATGCTGTCTATGCTTCTGCATTCACAAACACATGTACTTCAGGCATAAAGTACAGACACAAAATGATACAAATCAGAAAGCTAGATGCTATCTTTATTTTGACTCATTCACCAGCTACTTAGTGTACAAGTATTGATGCGTGTAGTACAACCCATGTCTACGTATATTCTCTGAGTTACACATATAGTCGTGTTAAATACAAATATGATATGATAAACGGGTCGTATTCACGGGTTCACATATGAGACCCGTCGAACAAACAAACATAAGGTCAACTTTAAAACAAGCCAAGGGTACAAGAACTTGATGCTTGAAGTACAAACAATGGATCTACTAGTTAATTATGCCAGCCATATAATTATGGGTGTAATTAAAGTATTGCTTCCTAATTAATTAAATGTGGGAATTCATTGGGGCTCAAAAAGTCCCATAGCTGTCCAACTTGTCTCGTGGATGGTTAAGTATCACCATATGCTATTGTTTGATCTAACAGCTACAATCAAATTGATAGATCGAGCCTAATAGAAATAAAGCCTCTCGATCACTTGATCTCTCCTTTCTTATCATCAAAAGAAAATAATAAATAATTAGAAAGACATGTTGTTCGTTTCAAACTTAACAATTTATTCATTTTATATATTTTTTCATATTGACTAATATTATAGTTTAGGTCTTCCAATCGGGTCAGCTCTCGTGCAACCACAACGAATATGTTTTTTTAATTTTATTTTATTTATTCAATACAATAAAAGTTTACTAATAGGTTATGAATATCTATCATTTTCCATAAGTAAAATCGTCAAATGGTAATTGGTTTTCTTGTGCCAATTAATTTTAACTAGTCTTAAGCCTCCTGCGTTGCAGCGGGGGCGTAAAACCGTATCAAGAAGTACAAATGACACACCACCGCCAGTGACCACTAACATCCAAAAAGCTCGTAGTACATAAAATAAAAATGAACGCAAAATAGGTGTAAAAATGTTAAACCGCGTAGGCGGAATGTAAAACATATAAAACAATAAGTAAGTCGATCTAAAACCAACGTTTTGTGATGAGGTCGTTAAACGAGAAAAATATAAGGGTAAAAACGTTGAACCACACACGCACACTGCAGTGAGTTAACTCGTAAAATTTAAACTGAACCGTAAAACAAAAAATTCATATAATATTAAAAGTATAAGAGACCAAATTTATAAGTAAAAAACTATTGTGGCCAAATTGTAAAAGTATAAACGTATTGGATTAAGATAAAAAAAAAGTTAAGGATTAAAAAAAGAGACAAAGGTGGGAACAACCTATTAAACAATAAACGTATTGTACAACCAAATAAGCATAACAAAGTTGGTAATTAGTATTATATAAATTGCGTAATTAGAATTATTGTTTGCCACTTTACTACAATTTAGACACTTCTACATATTAGAAACTAGAAAGCAACATTTCAAATGATTTGATCCAAACCTTACTATAATTTAGACTTCTCAGACACTTCAATCTCATGTTGTCACAGCACTTAATGTTTTCATGATTTTACTTTTGCTTTATCATGATTCTACCTTTTTGTGATTGTTGAGAATTAATATCAATAATTAAAATCCCACACGTCTCTCTCTCACGGGGTTTCTTTGTCTCAATCCTAGTTGATGGTCATGGGGTAACAACATTGTTGATGATCTAAAACTCCTTCATGTCTTTTCACTTTTACTTCTTAATGTGGCCCCATTGAGAGGTTTTACAGTGGTAATTAATGGTTCACATAATCACATTTCGGAATCGTAGCCATGGTACGAGTTTGTTGACAATCGCTCTTAGAAAACTGACTTCAATCGGCAAAATCTTAGTGACAGATAATTCATCAATCAATGATTATCGAGGGTTTTCTGATGGATCCCTTGAAATAAAAATATACATATAATTTTAATATGGGGTTGGAAAACCATCGGTAACTACTACGAATCCCATGAAATCCCAAATAAAAAGAGACATTGTCGTCGGAAATAAATCCAAACAAATACATATACAAGAAGGTACTTGCAACATATATAATCATATCATTATTTATACTTGTTTATTCAAAGGTTAGTAGTGTATTAGCTTAAGGTGGTGTCTTTTTTTTTTCTTTTCAACATCTTCCATGTGAGGGGATTAACTTATAAAAATTACCACTCATGACTACACGTTATATATGAACTTTTAAAGGTTGTGAGGAGATAAGACTGTATGTCTTATTCACGTATCCACAGGTGTTTAGAAGGAATACAATGGAAGTCTAATGGTATGCACTCAAGTTTTTTTGTTGTTGATGCATCATCAAAATCAAGTGTTACATCCACAATTCAAGCTTCCCGACGAAAATAAAACGTTACGTGTTGTATAGCATATCTTATGGCATGTTATTTCGGGTACATGTTTCAGACCATGATAGTATGTCTGGTGAACACAAAATGACCCAACTTTAGTCCATTCTGTTACACATTGAAATTGTCTCGACTAATCGGTCAGTATACGTTTGGTACACAAGTTTCCCTCTACAAAAAAATGCTCATCTACCAAAAAGTTAATGGAAATTTAAGACATAAAATACAATCACAAATAGCAAAAGAAACACAAAAGGTCAAATAACATGCCCCATCATGTGTATTTGTTTGTTACAAAATGTTTACAGCAATTCTTTCTCCTATTTTCAGGTCTAGCCCTTGTTTAATCACAATGGATATATCGCACAGATTTATAACAGGACGGGTGAACCTGCGACCTATAAGTTTACCTCTTAAGGTGAATAACTTCTAATACTAAGTACTAACCGGGGATAATATGTAAATGTACAATCAAAAATTGGACATGCTTACCATATTATGTTAAAAAATGAATGAGCTCCTAAAATCCAACTAACCATGCTAATTTGAGCTTTTGTTATCATCTGTGGTTTCAAGATTCCAAGATTCAACTCCAAATACCTCTTCAATCATTGAACCTGTGGGCAAGAAATCAGTTTTGGTTCCTGCACAGGAGAAAAACCCGACATCCCACACTCTTGAATCCAAGGGTTCGAAGGTAAATTCATGGTTTACCCATGAATTGTTGACTTTACTTGTACATGGTGCACCGGCTGTATCAGATGATGTGCAAGAATCATATACAAAATCATGGCCTCCATCTCCACTTTCATCAACAGTGGTTTTCTCTGAAGTTGAGTCAAAACTGCAGCTGTTACCTAACCTTTGTTGTTGTGGATCACTGTGATGATTCTCAATACCATTCTCGTGTTCATAAGAATCATACCCCTGTGATTCATCATCATCACTGTCAGCATTCATTGGATCAACTCTGTTCTGCTCTGTTCTTCTACGCAGCATGAAGACATTAAAATAGTAGCTAACAATCTCTTGACTGCTGCGCGAAGGGAATTCAGCTGCAAGATGCTTCCAGAAGTTTCTACCTGATGACACAGGATTTGAATACACAACTTCATGAAATAACTGTTCATCATCTTTGGTCCATTTCTCAGCAACCACCTCCCCCATATCACCAAACCCTAAATCCACAAAGGCTTTGAGCCCAATTCTTGCCTTTAAACTCTCCCTTGATTCTTTGATATGTTGTCTGACACATTCAGCAGACGCAGGATTTTGACAGTGACATTCTGTTCTTTCACTTGCAACAGTTTCATTGTCATGTATGATTTCATCTTCAGGCATTGGGATGACAGAAGACCCCATGAATTTAAGCTCATCCCCATTACATTCATGCCATTCAGGTATGTCAGCTTGATACTCAGGTCCAACTGCGACTGGCTTTAGAGGAGAATGTTCTAGAAGGTAAGAATAGGTGCCAGAAGGCAGAGGCGGCACAGCCTCTGACATGGCATCTTCTTCACTAATCGTGCTGCTGGCCCATGATGAGGTGGAATGGCGGCCAGGAAGAGTACAATCAACATCCTTTGTGGTGCACACTGGAAGATCAGTGAAGTTGCCATTTACGAATCCTTTTTCAACTCCAGTATTTGGTTTAAAGAAGCAGCCCTCATCTTTATCTATCATAGTATAAACACTAGTTAAAATTAAGTAAAGATAAACCAATACAGAAACCAGCCTCAGAAACATGTTTTCCCATTAAAGACTTAAAGTAGGCGAGTTTTTTGCCGCCGAATCATGATATTCTTAACATATAATTAACACTAGTGCCTATAGCAAAACATGAATATGTGGAGAACCTATTTCATCACATAACACAAAGATTAAGTATCTACAAATGCCTGCAAAACATAAGCATTTATAACTTAAGCTTTCCCTCCACACACCTGATCGAAGAGGCGCATCTTCCTTGGTAAACTGCAAATAAGGGACCATGTCACAATTATGTTCCAACTTCAAGTGTTTGGGAGAAACATCATATTCCTCTTCATACAGTTGTCGTTTCTGCACCATGATTAACCTGCAAGACAACGATCAAAGTTTTCAGTTTTGAACATTATGGAACCAGATACAGCCAACATACAAGAACCACAGTCACCCATATTTCTTTCTATCTGACAAACAGAAGCAATTATGTATCAAAACTATGCTTAACATCATAGTTTGACTTGAAAGATTCCACTTGTGACTTCAAATAAACATTCATATGACATCAATGAATATACTAATTTCTGAAATAAGAACAGACAAGCAGCACATGTCAGGTGTTTTTTCTAAAAGAAGTGGAAATGCTTATTACTAGAACTAACGAAGTGGGGCACATGAGTAGTATAAGAAAGCTTCTGGCTTTAAGTGGTAAGGTGTAAACATAATTAATAATCTGGCAAAAAAAAAAGAATATTACGCCGCACGTGTAAAGTCAACCTTTAAAAAACAACTCCAATATTCTACGATTAATCAACGTAAAATGCGGATTATGATCAGTAAATCTTGAAAATTGAGCGAGTAAATAATCGTGTAACTGGAAAAGAAAGGGGCTTTGATTTATACCTTCAAGTAAATTTGAAGCGGTTGAACAAATCAATCGTTTATGACAAACTCCTGAATTTACAAAGAAAACCCTAACCTAGATCCCCAATTTCAAAGAATTCAAGAATTCGCAGAAATCGTAAATACAAAACTCCTATATATGAACGAATTTCAGATGTAACACAAAATCAAACGATTAAACAACAAGAAAGGACTCGATTCACAAACCCTAGATCGAACAAGAAAAGCGAAACACAAGAGTCAAGATCTGACAAATCCGTAAGAGGAAACCGATTGTTTGATAGAAAGGGATGATAGATCTGACAGATCTGATGAGAAATCAACGAAAAACAAAACCCTACCCTAGAAACCGATTCACTCAACGGCAGGCTTTGAGAAATAGCTCAATCGATAGAAGAAGACGAGAATCGAAAGAACCCTGTATCAATTTGGGGCGATAAGAGTGAATCGAAATCGAATTTAGGAATTAGGGTTTGATAGAGAGATTTGAAAAAAAATTAGGGATACGACTTGCAGGAGAAAGGTAAAGTTGTGGTCAGCGAATTTTGTAACCAGTAGTATGAACATAAAATAGGAAATTACTAAAAAGGGTATGCGGTGGCTCGTAATAACCTTGTACGGCTTACAGTTATTTCAACCCTTGTGGAGGGTGTTTTGGGTATTTTATCCTTAACGCAGAAAAAACACGTTGTGGTTACACACTTACACTTGAATATTCCAAGGCAAATTGGCAACTTGGTTGAAAGATGATTTCATGATTGCTTTAAATAAATAATAAAATAATAAACTTATCTTTTAAGATTATAGATCATATTAGGTTGAATTTTCGTATTATGCATTTAAGATATAGTTTAAACAGATTACTTTATTAAATATACCCTGGAATTAAGCACGGATGTTTACAAACATCGTTAAGTGCGTAGCGACACTAACATTAAGATGGTTAAGTAATAAAAGACACATAAAATTTTGATTACTCGGCTCCAAATATCGATGCATACAAAAAGAACAATTATATAACGGTTATAACTCTTAAACCTATTATGCAAATATATAAATAGGTTAGAGGAACAATATCCACTTCTTTCTAGCCAAACAAATAACCAAATGAAAATCTGAGATGTCATCATGATAAAATGTTCCATATTATTTTTAGTATTGTTACGTGCTTTATTCATAAAACGTTAAAGTTGATTAAATATATCAAATCAAATATGTCACTTGTTCAACCGATTTAGGGGATGTTTGATTTTGGCTTACCCGGCTGACTAGCGGTCAGCCAATCAACGTGTTTGATATGGCTGTGTTGTGTTCTGATTGGGTCCGTGGGTGCTGACCCATACCCTAAATTAAAACATGCTGACCCGGAAATGGGGCGCTGCCCCTCGGCCAAACACCCACCGCGCGACCCCCTTGGCCAAACCTCCACCCGTCGACGACCCCCGCGGATTTGAATGTGATGATAATGCAGGGGTTTAACCACAATTGATTTACGGGTGAAGAGTCCGAGACCGAAATCAAAATCCTAATTTTACCCTTATTTTGTTTGCTTTATGTGGTGGTGGTGGTGAGTTTGGTGATGTTGGAGTGGTAAGTTAGGGGATTTGAAGAAAATTCAAGAATACAATTAGGGGGGTTGAAAATATGATTTTGGGATTTTATTATTCAACAGTCAGATACTATCAAACAACCAAGTTTCAGTCAGATGCAGACTCAGTCAGAACTTTTAACTGGGTCAGCTTCTGATTCAGTCAGATATTACCGAATCAGCTACATCAAACAACCCCTTAAGGTTTATAGGGTTGGGTTCATAATTTACAATTTCCCAAACTAAGTTTAACAGTTAGACGGATGATTTGGGCATTCAAATATGCTGTGTAAAACCTTTTTACATATTTTTTTGATTAATAGAGTACATAGTTATTTATACGTATAATATTCACTAGCCATCTTTACAAGTAAAAGATTTCATACAAACCAGCAACTTTACAAACACAAACAAAAATGCTAGTTCAAACCGTCAAATCAAACCACTTTTACCGGTGCGATTGACCCAACCAATCCAGACGTTATTTCCTAAAGGGTAGTTAGTGATTAGGTGAATGATTTTTTATATATACCAACCGAACCATCAAACAATCACACAGAGGGTTACAATCAGAGTTACAGAACCTAGTAGAATATTTTCTATTGAAAAACTGTAGACATCAAACAGTCAGTTAATTTAAAACAAATAATAATATCACCACCTATGATCCTCACAGTGAGCCAATTGAGCCTGAAACTTTAAAAAAGAAAACAGAGCACAATTTTGATGGCCTTTACATATGACAATGGATATGTTATAATTTGTCAGCAATTATTCATATTTACTGCACACTTTTGTAAGCAACAATAACAATTGTACAACTTTCAGAAAATACAAATATAATAAATCATAGATCGACGCCCTCATCAAGGCCTTTAGAACTGATCATCACATTTGAATCTATTTGTTTGTCGAATTTCTTTTTTCTTCGATCCTCAAACTCTTGAAATCCTTCCATCTGAGAGTAAATGCTATTTGTTTAGACCATATGCTCACACTTTTGAGTTTTGTGGTTAAAACTGAATATTGGTGAATCAAAGATTACCTGTTGGAATTGATCCATAGATATGGGATTGCCATGCAATGAAATATTCTGTAAAGTCTTGCATTCTTTCAATAAACTTGGAGGAATCTGTAGATGAAAGATGCAAAAAGATTCATCAAAACGAATTAGTTTTCCTATTAAAGATTAATAATTTCAAAGAAAGCTACCTGTTTCAGATTATTATGGTCTAAGCACAGTGACTTCAGATGAACAAGGCTGCAAACCGAAGTAGGAAGTTCTTCAATGGAATTTTCTGAGCCAAAATTAATAAATAGAGAGAGAACCATGAAACTTCTAAAGTTCGACTGGCATAAAGGTATAAAACATAAAGAAAAATGAAAAATACCATTTGCTTGTAGTTCTTCCAAAGAAAAGCAGCTCCCTATAGAATCTGGAAGAGCCTTAAGTTTATTTTGTGACACATTTAGTAGCAACAGCTGCATTTAAAAAGCAAAAAAAAAAAAGTTTATAACAGAAATATGCAATACGTGAATTGCATTGACATTTGGAATATCTAATGTGAGATGCCATAAAACTTAATTGGCCAGAATAGATTGCATAAAAACTTGTATTCAAATAAAGAAATAAACAGTGAGATGCTATTACAGTTACTTACATTGCGCAGGCTTCCCAAGGTTTCAGGCAGGCTGGTTAGAAGGTTTCCAGATATAGATAACCGCTCAAGTCTCACCAGTTGACCCACTGAACATTAAAGCATTAAGAGAATAAGAAAGAATATCAATAATAATGACAAAAAAGCACACAAACGCATACACACACGCGCGCACACAGATGATCAGGATATAATATGAAGGGTTTCAAACTAAAAAGCATAGAAAAGCTTGTTCCAATTTCTATCAGTTAAGGGTAGCAAGGATATTTGACGTTTTCTCTCTGTAATGAAGTAAAAAAAAGAAGAATAGTTTGTGTCCCGTGCTCTCCTCTTGTTGGCGATGATGCCATCATTTAAACCATTGCTGCCACCACCAATGGCGCTATGCTGCTATTGGCAGCGGCTCTCGCCTCTTCCACCCTCCTTTTCACCATCAACTCTAGAAAGTAGAAACAATAGCCCAATCAGACAATCAACTAGAGCTTCGCTGAAAACGAGGACACCGATGGTTCTCTTGCTATGGTCACTGTTGTTGTCGACTAGGGCTTATGACCACGCTGTCTCCTCCTTGCCCAGAATTTACACACCCAGCCGAAGACGACGGTGCTACAACCCCAGCCCTAGAACTCATTAACGGTATAGTTTCCAATTTTGGGGTTGAGAAAGCGACAATAAGGTAGAGATGTTACTAGTGCAGTAGTGCTTTAACAAATTGCAATTTGCATAGGTTTGTATTTTTTGTTACAAGTTTATGTTTTTAATTAGTGGTTTTTAGTGTTCGTGCAGCAGTTAGGAAATTACAAGTATATGGTTGATTGAAAGAACAGTGTATATTTTCAGTGAATTTTCATTGTCCATCAACTTTGTATAAATGTGCATCACCTATCCATAGCTTTTTATAATCAATACAAAACTGATGACCAATTTTGTATTTGTTGCATATCATTTTTATGCAACAGTTAGTTTGTGCATCATTTCCTTCAACAATTATAATCTTAGTTCTTTCTTCAACATTTGACATTTACTCATTCTTGTGTATAATTTTTGTTGCGCATCAAACTGATGACCACTTGTCTTCCTTGATCTAGTGAATCTGATCGCTAGAAATCTTTCCTACCCTTTTTAGCCTAACTTCCTTTAAGCATATCATCAACACACACAGATATGTGTGTGTAGAGAGAGATTATAGTATCATACGCATGGATAAAAGTACCTTCATCAGGAAAGGTGGTAAGTCTATTTCCATCAAGCATGATAAATCTTATAGACTGAAGTTTCCCGATATTCATTGGAAGACGCTCAATTACATTATTCGCCAAAATCTATAAAATAAGGTGCCACCGTGTCAGATATTAAAATCTTAAATGACAAAAAGAACTACAACGCTCAGTTACTATTTGCAAGTTACCATTTGGAAAATACAGATATAATAAGTTTTAAGAGAATGCAGATATAAGGATGGAGATGTTCAGTTCATACCAGCCTCTGAATATTTATTAGCTTGCTGATCTCCTCTGGGACATCAACTGCAGTAGCCACAAGACAGAAATTATGAGTTCATGTTTGGAGTCTAGAACATCTCTTAAGCATGATTAATTAAGAAAATTGGAGTAACGATAAGAAAAATTACAAAAAATGTATCATTAACTGTTAGCTTATGCATTTCACTATAACCTGCATCATCAGTTACAGCAGTTAAAATGTGTATTCTAACCTTATGCACACCATCAAGGAATCAAATGATATTCCAAATAGAAATTATTACCTAATTTATTGCGTGTTAGATCAAGCGTCCGTACAGATTTTCCAAGATCTAGCACTTCATCTGGAAATGACTGTTTCACCAATCACACCAAATCAATGCATTATTAGACATCATACCTCATACTTTAATTCCATGAAGTCATGTTCCAAATCATAATCACCAAACCTCCAAGCAAGTTAGCTACAAGACAGGACATTAAGTGGCCCATGCCACTCAATTATCATACACCACTATTGATTTTAAACCCCAAATCTTTAAGCTTAACAACAACAAAATCTCAGTTTTGATTCTTATTTAGGATAAATTCAGCCCCTGAATTAATATATTCTTTCATCTTTCCTTTGGCACTTGGGCAACTCAAATATGTGACAATCCCCTATCATTCAAGCATACGATTCAACTCAAACATATAAACAGATCCAAAACTTCATCCAGTTCATTATATATTAGGTTTACCAGAGTTGATCACTTACTACCGCCTCTTTCCATACAAGTTTTTCGCTCCAGGAAAATGCATCAGTTTCATCCATAAATAGTAAAGTGCATACTTGTTAAAAACCCTTCACTTTCGCAACTTCATAATTTCAAAAACCTAAAACCATATCCGTACATGTTAACTTAACAGCAAATAACCTATCTAATTTGTTAATCGCTTAAAAAAGCCTTATTCGGATTGTCCCTTTAAACAACAAAACTCCAATCAACCGCACAAAAATAAGACAGAAACCTACAAATCGTATGTTCCTACAAGCCTCATCAACACAAAGCATCAATTCCAAATATCAACTGCAAAACCGTAACAAACAAACAAACAGAGTGGATAGAAGATGAAAATCTAGACCTTCAATTTTCCATCCTGTAAGGCTACAATGCCAGTGGCGCGCCATCTGGAGAGACGGCTGGCTTTGGAATCGGCGTTTTTGCTGGCGAAACAGCCCATACGAGTAACAGATGGCTTGAGATTTGGAGTGGTGAAAGTTTAATCGGCGGTTGAAGAAGGTGGAGTCGTTGGAAGAAGATGACGAAATTAGCGACGACTTTTAGATCGGGTTATAGTTGGGGTTTTGGCCGGTGATGTGATTGGGGCACCGGTTTAACTCGGTCCACAGGCCGCGCCAAAGTAACGCTAGAGCCGATGTGGATTGACGTGATAATTTTTCTTTTTCGATATATTTTTATAAGTTTATTGATTTACTCGTTGTCGTAGAAACGAGAAAGAATTCTTTATGAAACCATAACGTGTGAAGGAATAGAATGAAATTGAGAAACTAATATAATTTTCAAGTAAATTATGTTTAAGTGGGTAATAAAATGTAAAACCCAAGGGAATGCTTCACCTTAAATTCTTTTGATTGTGAGATTTCAAATTCCCTCTCTAGGTGGAAGGATTTTGAAATCCCACAACTAAGGGAATTTAAGGTGAAACATTCCCTTGGGTTTTACATTTCATTACTCACTCAAACATAATTTATTTGAAAATTATACTAGTTTATCAGTTCTATTCCATTCCATTCCATTCCTTTGAACCAAACGCAACTAAATGTTACAGAAAATTGAGAGGATGATTCTGAATCTTTTGTTTATTTTTTTTATTAAAACCTTAAGATGACAATAATAAAAATATATCGTGTTTAAGTTGATAACTTGATATGTTAAGTTTATTTATGCATTATATGAATTTACATACGTGTTGTTTTGATCTATTATCTATACATGCTATGAAATTGTTTAAGAGAAAAGAGAGTGTTTTATTAAGTAATTAAAGGAAAAAATTCATTTAATCTCGTATGATTATATATTTTTCATTTAATTTTTGAAAATAATTTAATGATTTTAGTTGTTTCCTATATATTATCATTTTTTTTGAACTTTACAAAGAACCCTCACATGATGATATATATTAATCAAGTTATGTTTTGGTCAATACATTTTTTATCGAAGGAAAAGGAAACATAAAGTAAGGCTATGTGTTATACTTTTGTAAAATTAGATAATGTTAGACTATGTGTTATACTTCTATAAGATAGTGAGCGTAGGTGATATGACATGACCTTGGGGTGTGACACATCACCTCCCTTTGGGCGTGAGAGGGGCGCGACTCTTGAGACATGAGTGTGGACATGGATGTTGCCTCCTTACCTCAGTTAAAACCACCAAAAATTATGTCATATGGGCTTCGTTTCACCCATGTCCCATGTGGCCATGCATGAACATAACTATAATATAATCTTTATGAGTTGACTAACATCATATTAACATAGGAACAAAAAAATTTTGGCACAATGATTTTATCATCCAGCTTTAAAACGGAATTATCTATCTTCAATGTAAACTTAAAGATGATAAATACGATAAGTAAATAAATATAGTTTTTACAACCATAGCCATAAGATGACAAAATGATCAGGACATAAAAGATTACACGTGTATAACAAAATGATCATGACACAAAAGATCACCCATGTTTGTTTTTCATGCTCTAGATTGTATCGAGCCAGCTCGATTTTTCAGATTTACCAAGTTTTTTAAACAATCCTGGTTAAAAAGGTCCTCAACAATAACTCAGTGATCACTCTCCCTACATCAAAGTCTTCATTCAAATATAAAACTATAAATGAGCACTGCACATATTTAAGATGGGTCCAACTACTTACATAACCACATTTTTTCTACTATTTTCTACAAATGAAAATGCATAATGATGGTCAAGTCTCACTGTTCATAGACTCTTGACCAGACTAAACACAAATACAATCATCAAACTTGCCATTTACTTTCAGTTATTTTACACTTGGAAGTTAGAACTCGAGATTTACGTATGGATTCAAACAACACTACCAGTTTCACAAGGTACACACAAAGATGTATCATTTACAGCCTGGGGCATCAAAGTTTGGAAACCGCAGAAACTTGATAGACAAAGGAGCAATGGAAATAGGAGAATCAACTTTCACCAAAGCTGGTCTGAGACTTGGGATATCTCCATCCTCAGTTACCTGTAATGGAACTCCATTTAAAAGCATTGTTTTACTTTGTATATTTCCACGTCGTGGTGTTAAGTGGTATTCCTCACGTGACAACTTTTCATCTGTTGATTTTGATCCAACCCATGAAACTGTTGTCTTGAGACCATGAACAAATGATGTCTTCTTTTCTAACGTTTTGTGTTGAGTTGTATGCAGATTCATGTTGAGGATGTTGTGAACACTGAGTGTGAAATGAGTACGGTTACTTAGGTTGATTAGAAGCAAAGTTATACCCGGCTGCAACAAATAAACAGCTTATGAGAAATATGATATCATTTGCTCCCTCCGTCCCACATTTAGAGAATACTGATTATTATTATTATTATTATTTGAGGCCAAACATGAACATGAACTTACTTTCCCTTTTGAACAATGAGCATAAGTGCGCAAATGTGGTGCAATGTTTATTCTATCAATAGCAAGAACTCCTGTACCCATAAGCCGATGCCAAAGAAGTGCACTGCTTCAATGCATATACTTTAGTGAACCAAGATGATCATATTTTATCCATATTTTTTAGGATAAAAACAAATATCCTTGCCTGTAGTAATCAGGGTTAGGCATGAATGTCGTTTTGTTTAGAAGACCATAATTTCCACCAATTAACGTTTGTCGGCAATATACTTTCGTGTGATATTTGGCTGCCATTCCAAGCTGATCCAAGTACCTATAATATTCAAATTCATACAAGTGCTTGACTGTGGAGGTCAACTAACTAAACTTGGGGAAATTTCACTTTGTAATCAAATGCCATCACAATGGTGAAAAAACCATATAAAATTCAAGGCTAGAAGGTCTTACTTAGTGGTCAGCCATAAAAGTCAAATTGGATTTTGAAAGTGTGTAAAGAGATGATTACCAGAAGCTATCTACAAAAGTGTCTGAAACATGAAGACCGCCACTGTTGTAGGCCCCACCAGATTCTCCGATCCAAGCAGATGCCCATGGGCCATCCGTGTTAATTGTTTGTTGAAGACTAGTAAATGTGACTGATGCCCGACTCAAGAAATGGGGATCTAAAATCTTCTTTACCAAATTTCGATCAACACCTGTTCAAAAGAAAGAACTCGCTGTTGACTTTTATAGTCAAACCTAGTACTGCTCTAGTTCGAAGCTAGCATAGAATTTTTCTGTATTTTCATCTCCTACATATCTATATTTTACCTCTTTTTTGTGTAGTAAAACGAAACTATCAATATATCTATAAAATTAATGCTACTTGTCAATCTTGAAGTTAAAATTTTACTCACTAGACAATCAAAAGTCATACATATAAAATTGATATCAGTAATCAAACCAACACAAACCTGGGCCTAGATTATACATATGGTGTGTCATTACATCAACAATTTCTGAACCCGAAGTTTGAAGAAGCTTAGCAAACCACTGTTTATCAAAAAAACCTCCTGGTGCCACCAGTAATGGCTTTGGCCGAAATTGCCTGTATAAATCGTCAATTATACCCCTGAGTTCAATTACATCACTCCCATACTGCTCAGCATATACCATTGCACCAATCCCCTTACCACTTAACTCATTCCCTGAAGCAATTACTCCCATTAATTTGTAATAATTAAAGATGAAAAGCATATAAATACAGTAATTCATGCATGATTTTGACTTAGTGCTGACAAAGATAATTGAAATATAATAAATAAATGTCAACTAAAATATACCGAACTCCCATGAATCAATCTGATACCCTTTGGATATTGTATACTTTATGAAATCACGGGCGTTACTGGAATTCCAATCTCCACCCCAAACACCCCTTTTAATTTGTTGTCTCCCATGGAGTGCATTCAAGCCAAATGTCACAAGAGCTCTACAAATGAAACATTTCCTTTTTTAGCATTAAAGTATTAGTTTGCACTTATTTAAGGATGGAGTTTCTACAATTAGAAATCTACCTTGTTTTGTTGAAGAACATATTTAATTCATCCCACCTACTCATGGGAAGACAACCTTTAGAGAAACCAAACAGTCCTCCTTTTGTTTTTTTGAACGGGCGGCAAGGTCCCGAGTAACTACCAACATTATACATTACTTGGTCTTGTAAGGAACCGCCAACTCGTATTCTCATGCGTTTAAAAGCTGTTGTAGTCAGTTTAATATTTTATTTTAGTGAAAGTGGTTACTTTACAAGACAACATAAACAAATATTGAAACTCAATAAACCCAAAAGAATAACAAACCTTGAACTGCTTTGGCTAGAAACGGATGAGATAAATCCTGAAATATTGAATTGTCACACAGTTAGAGGTTTAGAAACTACAAGATGTTTTAGTATAAAATTTGGTCTTACAATGATGGAAGCATGGACCCTTTTACTTATCGATAGGTCAGTTAAGGTTATGTTTTATCTTGCACAGTTCAAATGGATAAAATAGCAAATTTTGTCTAAAAAGAAAACGGGTCAAATGGATCAAAAAGACCGAAAGTTGCCAAAGTGTATAATGTATAAAACCTCGTAAATTTATTCAAAAGAAATTATTAGAGCTGAAATAAGATAACTTTTGTAATCATATTTGTCACGCTAACTATTCATAAAAAACTAATTTTTTTAATAGAAGTTGGCTGTGTACCAAAAAGAACAGGTTTCGATCTGAAACTTTTTTCACAAGT
Source organism: Flaveria ramosissima (assembly GCA_025215565.1). Taxonomy (NCBI): domain Eukaryota; kingdom Viridiplantae; phylum Streptophyta; class Magnoliopsida; order Asterales; family Asteraceae; genus Flaveria; species Flaveria ramosissima. The sequence goes on from CM046035.1 coordinate 87,625,784, forward strand.
TATTGAGATAGAACATTTTGGCACCTCTACACAAACTTCTTGTGCTTTAAAACATGACTTTCGGTGTTTTATACACATATATTCTGTGGGATATACTTCTTTTTATCATAATCATTGTTTCATCCTTCTAAGAGAACATATTATTACAAGGGTTAACTGTCAACACATGCTAGACGTATTTTATGTAGCAGTTATATCATGCAATAAACACCAACATCATGTGAAAAAGAAAAAAAAAATTGCTTGACAATATGTTCATTGGATACTTATCATCTTTTTGTGACAAAAACCTCTTCTGGAACATGCTTACCAGATTCAAAGCAGATGAAGATCCCCATGGACACTGGCGGTAATCACACTTCTTATCCGGCCACCAATCGATAGTAGCACAAATATAATTTGCATCCGTATGAGTCATTGGCAAACTCCCATTAATCACAAGATATGACTCTTCATCATTTTGTGCCAAAATCACAGAAATTGATGCTAGAATAAGAACAAATGAAGTCCAAAACTCCATTAACGGATCAACTACAATCTTCTACCTGTAAGAGACGATTAATACAATAGCCTAAAGAGTTTTTCTAGAAAGTTGATGATAAAACTGAACAAAAAACAAGAAAGAACCTGATTATTTTCTAATCTCTAATAATTAGGTGAAAAAGTAGGTGTTCATGAACAGTCTGATCTATCAACAAATCCAATTAAATTTTACCCTTTTTAGCAAAATCCCATTTAATAATAATCGAAATTTCAGTGTTTCTAGTTTAAAATGCCTTTTCAACTACTATATAAACCCTAAAAGTAGAAGCAAAGCTATCAAGGGGATCAATTCTTGACTTTAAAGAAACACACTACTTAAATCCTACAAAATCAAATCCCAGTATGGGAATCACAAGGGTTTAAATTTTAAAACAACAACTAACACTGTACACCCCAATCTCCATACCATTAAACGTAATGATAAGAAGACAGAATAGATGAAGCGTTAACAAGATTAAGCAAATTGAGAAACCCAGATGATAATTTAACCTGTGGAAGTGATTAAACGACAACTCAAGCGGTTTTACTCTGTTTCATCAGTGTTCGAGCTTTCAATTGGTGCGTTTTAGGGAAATGGACCTGAAAATCGTATGATGGTTTTATGTTTGGGGGTTTAGGGTTTAGCAGAGTAAAAGAATACAGATGGGTCATTTCAATCGCATGATTTTGATAATAGGACGATGATAAACCTTCAGGGCTTCAGCTGGTGCGTGTGTGTTCATGAAATTTGTAAGGGAATCAAGTATTTGGTAAGATCGAAGGAGGTATTTGTGACGCTTTAACAGATATGCTTTCATCTCCCGCTAAGTTTACTAAAATTAGAATTGCAAACGGAATGAATTTGATGTTCGTCACACCACCCGAAAACATTGTATGTACATGACATCAATAAGATTATAAGTTTGTTATGTCTATCCTTTTGATGAATAAATAATATTTGAGTTGATATATTTAATTTGTTTAGTTATGTTAGTTGTGTTTGGATTGATCTGTTTAAGTCGTACAATAAACAAGTTAATCTGTCAACTGACCAACCAACCATTTTACAATTCTTTCTACCAGTAAATTACAACCCACCAATTCATTTTTGATATGATCACCACATTTTACAAACGTCATTGAGATGTTTAAGAATTTGAGATCTCTTCACATTGAGCCTAGTATGGTTTAAGAGAAGAATGTTGACTGTAAACTGAAGTCGAATGATAAACCTGAACTAGAGAAAACTTAAATAATTATTACATGGAGTAGAAGAATCCGATACATTTTTCTACTAACCTCATAATCTCATGTAGTTTATTGTGTTCCTATCATGATGCATGTAATAGTCATTTAGTTTCTAGTTTTGATTATCCATCAAAATATTAACTTTTAATGAAATGATTTTCATGAGTTCTTTAATTGTTTGACTTATTGCGTTCTTATTTGTTGATGTATTTACTGGCCACAATTGTTTATTTTCTCCTCCACAAAAATAATTTCTAGTTTTTTATGAACGTCGTATTGTTTAAAATAAATGACCAAATTTCAAAAAGATTTCTCATAACATCTTGTTTTTTACGAAGCAACCGCACTTATATTAATAAATTTTTAATTGTCTTTTCAAATGATATGACCTAAATTTCTATGTTAAAGCCTTATATTTCGATTTTAGTAGGCCAACCAACTTTTGGTTGATGTAGTTTGTTGAGAGTAATAATCTTCTGAACTTGCTAATTGTTGAGAGTAATCATTTCCTTTTTATCACTTTCCCCCTTCAATTTCTATACTAATAAATTAAAATAAATCCGGACACTTGTCATCATTCTAAGGTATCTAATAATTTGTTTTCCCGATTCTCTCTCTTCGTAATTATAAATGCAATAATAATAATAATTATCCATTAATTAATAACTATCTATAATTAAAATTTAAATATGTTAACTTCAAAATTTTAAATGTTTAATACATAGGTTTATTCAATTTGTATAATACACAATATTTAAAACATAATTTTTATATTATTAATAATGTAACTGTAAATTTATTTAACAAGTGTATTACACGGGATTGTAACCTAGTTATATCATATAAAAACTAAGGACGGTGCCTCTCACATTTCTATGGTTCATTGAACAATACCGAAGTACAACAAGTGAAGAGCAACTTACAATCATTAACTCCAGGATTTGTTATTTTTATTTTTATTTTTATTTTTATTTTTATTTTTAAACCGCCAATGTTTTATTTAAATAAGTTTCATTCCAACAAACATATTAAATTGCAAGTTGGCGCATTAGGTTGTGTGCGTGCACAAACAAACGCGTGTTCGACTCTCACGGACATCCGGGTTGGTTATCCACTCTCTTCTCTTTGTTTTTTTGGTTGTTTTTTTAAATTTATTTTGTTTGAGTTTTAGTTCTTGTGTTTCTTTTACTTTAGTTTAAATTAGATTATTTGAGTTTTTCTAACAAATTGTCGGTTGAATAATGCTTATTTATCAACGTTCGGATGTTACATATTTTAAAGTTTTCGTCCCCTTCCCCCTCGGGTGTTTTTTAAAGTTCTTTTTAATTATTTTGTGTTTCTTTAAAAAAATTTCTTTGGGTTTCATTTCTACTATTTATTTTGGTTTCATAACGAATTTTATGTTGTGACGTGGTAAATTTTTAAACGGTTTGGTATCTGGGTTCGCGCCCCCCGCATTCTTTCATATAAATATCACGTGTTCCTTTTATTTCCTTTTAATTTTCATATAATTCCAGACTACTCAATTCAACACACTAGGTCTTTACAACTCATTTTCTCTAATAATCGGCATTTTCCTAAAAATAAAAATAAAAATAAAAAATCCATAACACAACATTAAAATTACAGAAAATTAATCAAGTAACGTCATATAAAAGCTTGGAAAACTTTAGAAAAAGGTTAGATAGATGACTTTGTAGTTTAGACATAAAAAAGTGAGATACTTTGCCTCCGTACATTCCCAACACCATATTTCAATTTCATCTCATTCTTAAAAAAACATAAATTGATCACTTGAATTGACACCCACCACGTGACTCTTTCTTTGCCTTGTTTCATTCTACATAAACACCTACAATAACTTCCTTCTTAGGGTTTCTCCATCATACAAAACCCTTCATCCACCATCATCTTTTCTTCGTTCACAATCATACATTATCGCGTTCGTAAGAGTTTTTCCGAGAGAGAAGAATGGCGAGTGTGATCAATCAAAGAAGGTAATGCACCTACAATCATGGTATTGGTTTAGCCAAATGCTCTTCATTTTGTGGCTTTTTAAGAGTTTAAACCGCGGTTTCTTTATTTAGGGATTCATATTCGGAGTTTGGAACACGTGACAACAAAGAATCTATAAGAGGTTAATTTGTCTTTGTTATGAGCATAGTGTTTTGATTTTTTTATTGTATCGTGATTAACATAGTTGGATCTTTAATTGTACGTGAAAATATTAATTTCTTGATTAAGGTCGTGTTTAATACTAACATGGAGTTTTTGTGTTGATTTTGTTTGCATGTAGATAAGAAATCACAAGATTACGATAACAACGAGTATGTGGCTGCCATAGCTGCAGCAACGTTTGCTATACATTCATTCGAAGAAACAATGAGCTCTCAGCATAGGAAAAAAGAGAATACAAGGGAAGGTAACTAATTAAAATCATGGGTTAAAGTTTGTTTTTGGTTTTTTGTTTTATGTTAACTTTTTTTTACATTTTAATGATCAGTATATTATTAGTTATCTTAATTATATAATTACAAAATTAGAAGAATTTAAAGTTAGTATCTCCTGGTGTTTTTTTTATCTAAGTTTGGTTTTCTTAATTTTTTTAATTAGTAGCATTCATAAGAAGTAATTTTACACAAAATTATCTTTAAAAAATTTTCATGTACTTATCGATTATATATGATATGCTACAACCAAGTTTCATATACACCTCTTCATTTTCAATAAAGTTAACGAGGTTTGTATAGTTATTAATTCAATCGTGTGAAAATATTTTATATTATTTATACAAAATCGTAATATATATTTTTTCAAGACTCCAAATAAAAAGTTTGAATATTTATGTATACTTAACTGCTCTCAATTTTATTATTTTACTATTTAGGTTTAGAACTTTACATGTACCAACGATAAAGTAAATTAATTTAAATTCTGGTATTTACAATTTCCTCGTTTCATATTATGCAATTTAAGATTCATATGCTACTTGTTCTGTTTAAATTTTAATTAAATTTTATAGAAAACCTAAAAATCAAAACACCATACAAAACACCTCCATAGATTACTAGAAAACAACCTTTGTGATTTTGACAACCATATTTCGTTACAAAACACATTATGATTTTTGACTTCAAGCATTTATCGAAAACACATTTAGATTGCTAAGAAATGGTGATGTGTCTGTTAATCACGACTTAACTCTATGTATCTATTTGATTAGTTGATGCTTCCATGAGAAAGAGAACGAGTCAAGTCGATAAACGTCCATCGTTTAGTAGGCCTAAAGAGCCATATGGTAATAGAAACTTAAGCGTACATGGAAGTGGAAACACCAAAGTTGATGCTTGGGAGAAAACTGAATTACTAAAGATTCAAAAAAGGTACACAAAATCATTATTCAAATCAATCACCAATATTAGTGATCACCAAAATGGTGGTTGCAAATATTGAGTTTTATAGCAATGAATGATCCTGATCTTTATTTTTTATTAATATTCTAAAAATTAACAAAATTCCCAGGTATGAAAAGAGTAACCTAACAATTCTTGAATGGGAGAACGAGAAGAAAGCGAGGGCTAAACGTAGAGTGGAAGAAAAAAAGGTGGTTTGACTGTTTAATCCTATTCGTTCTTAGTTTTGACTTTCTTTTATTAAGGACCTTTATACATTGAAAAGGTCAACAACTCGAAGTAAACATTTTTATGATGATTTGAAACAGAAAGAAATGGATCAAAGAAGATCGATCAATTGGCAACATTACCAGAACAAGCTTGCAAGAATCGATCATGTAGCCGGAGGAGCAAGATCACAAGCCGAAAAGAATAGAAAGAAGGAAGAACAAAAGATTAAAGAACGAGCAAAGGAGATGAGATCACTTGGAGTTACATCTCCAAAATATTGCTTCCTCTGCTGATTTGATCTCTATGTCTATACAATACTTATTTGGTTGCTTAAATTTATGTACAAGATGTCAAGATGTTAGCATCCAAGTTAACGTTCATATATTTGACAAGTTTGTAAAGTTTAGGGACCTTGAAATATTGAAAGTTGAAACTTTGATCGCATGAAGACAATAAATATTAGTTGGTAAGTTATTAATTGGTAGTTGATTGCAAGCGATGTTGTAGAAACATAAAAGTTTTATAAGAAAAAAATAAGAGAAAATATCACAGAATAATAATAAAGTTTTAAAAGTGTTCAAATGTAGTTATTCATGTATATTTTTCTTACAACGAGTCATTATAGAACTTTCTTACGTAAATAAAGTAGCGAAGGATAAGACATGGGGGTCGAAATTTTTCAATATATGTTATTATATTAAAAAATAAAAATTATGTTAATTATATTTAAAAAAACTAAAATTCATGCCATTGTTTCATATTAGTATCAAAAAGAAGAAAAACATATTTCCTAGTTGAAACAAAAAAAAAACAGGTTAAAAACAGGTTAAAACTTATAATTTAGATAAAACATGAAAGTCGAGTAGCCTAAATGAAACACTTTTAAACTTAAGTTATCTAATTAGAATATTTTTAAAACCTGATTACTATTTTACAAAATTATCCCAAAAATTAAAGTGATGGACTCTTTGTCTGGACTCTGGTAGCATCTTATTTTTTTTAGTATTTAGGTATTCTCTCTTTACCAGTTAACTTTACTAATTTAGCCCTAAAAACTATTTTAATCTAGTTCTTGATTATGCAATTAATCATGTGGTTAAACCAACCCAGCAGGGGCGGCTCAACAGCTTAAAAAAATAAGCTAGGGCTTTAGGCCCACCCATTCTAATAGGCCACCGAAAATTAAATTGTATTGTATAACCTATTCTCAGTCCAAGACTAAAATTAACTAAATTAAAAAAAATGAAAGAAAGAAGGAAACCTAGGTCGTCAGGTCGTAGATCTTCAACATAGGCTATTGGCCAAATCCTAATTGGGGGGTTGGGGCGGGGGGAGTTGAAACGAAGAGACGTACAAAGCCGGAAGGTTAAGATAAACAACCGTGCACCTTCGATTTCATCATTCCCCTATGATATTGCTTTCCCCAAGCGAATCCAGCCACCAAGAACTTCGATTTCTTCACTGGAGTCATGAATAAGAACCCCCCTAACCTTCGTTTGCTTCTCTAATTGCATCCGGTGGAGTCACAATTTGCTTCTTTGATTTCGTTGCAATTAAGAAGCCTTTAAACTTCGATTTCATCTAGACATCTAGTGGAGTAACGGACTCACGATTAGGTATTTGGCTGAGCGGGTTCTTTTATTGATTGATTCTCTCCCTAAATAAGGTAAATTGCTTAATGTATTGTTAATTGTTTTTCTTTAATTCTTTGTTCTAGAGACAAGTTGTTAATTGCTAATTGTTCTAATTTTGTTTTAGTTTTGCATATGCTTCTTTTTTATTTGATTTGCAAATTGCTAATTGTTTATTTGTTTTAACGTTTTACTTGTTATAGTTTATTAGAATATAAAATCATTGAATCAAGCAGGATTTGCTTTGAATAAACAGATTTAGAAATCATGAATCAACTAGTGCTTGTCCTTCAAAACATGAGAGTTTTTAAAGACAAAGTTATAAAAGGCCTCCGATTTCATTTACGCTTTAGGCCTCTAAAAACGTTGAGACGCCCCTACCAACCCATTAGCTAATTAAATTTCTAGATCTATAGTTTAGCATCATGATGCGAAGTCACATTAATGAAAAAGCAAACATAAATGTTGCAATGTCTTGCTGCTAAAACAATCATCCAATCTCAAGCAAGGGAAAAGGGGTTTGCCCATTAATAGACGTTGATTTAAAATATTGATCACTCTAACTATCACCGTAAAACGTAATTTGAAAGTATAATATTTATATATGCAATCAAATTATGCATAGTTATCAAATTTGTTTTATCAAGATTTTTTCTACTTGATCACTATTATAGCGTAAAAAGAAAGAGATTTAGTGCTACAATTAGAGATTTGGGGTGAATGTACGTATGTGTTTGTTGACACGAGATGTTTTACTTTTAAATACATGTTATGAATCAGAGTCAATCAAATACAGGTATTCAATGGTAGATATATACCACTCAAAAAATATTCTCCGGATTTTCCTTTAGCCGACACTTGGGTCCGCCCGTAGTCTAGGTGTATGAAGCTCACGTAACTGTTGAAGCAAACACAGTGAGCCTTAGATAGGTCCATCCGTATGTTGAATCCTCCAAAATGTTAACATAATTTGTAGTTTATTGAAACAGTGCCACCCAATGATGTTCATTGTTGTCACATCTTGTCCACTGTGTACAAATTTTGTTCAAGACTTTGGTGTCACTCTGGACCTTTGCATTCATTCGTCAAGTCAGTATCTCATTCAATGCAGCAAGTCTATGTACGTGTTAATTAGCCGACACAATACACGAGTGTAATGCTCAATCAAAAATTATCTTCAATTGTGTGTTAGGAATGTCATCTTATTCGTACATACACACATGTACATTCCACATATATAAAATAATTTCATTTCAAAACCAATAATATTTATAGACCAGAGTTAATGAGTAAACTCAGATTCAAACCTGTTAGTGAGTAATTTATTTTATAGTTTAAGAGTATTATAAGTTTGTCATTCTAAAATAATAAAAAATAATACATTGTAAATCATGAAAGCCAGTTGAACTCTTATATTATTTTTATATAAATTAACTAGAATATATGTTTTAAATATTTTTGAGATTTATTTTTAATTAACATATAGTATTAATAGTTTTATCTTCTACTAGCACGTGTACTGCTCTACGTATAGTACATGTATGTGTGTCACTTATCATTAAAAACTGAAAAGAATGTTTTTGCCACCGTGAGCCAGCTCGCAAGAGCCTAACTATATATGCCTCCTCTCATAGAGGTGCGGTATTACGATCATACACCCCATGGTTCGAGATCACATCTCCTCGGATGGTCGGGTTTCACTCCGTCTCATCTTATAAAGACTCTTTTTACTAAAAAATTGTTAAACTTTTCAAAGTGTTTTGAGGAAGGCTTGGTTTTCTAAAAATAATATTAACGAAAATGCTTTTATTACTCGATGGTGTTGAGTACTTAAGTACCTTTCTTATTAGAATTACCATTGTAACCAACATTTCATGCTTGGTCAAATAATTTATATAAGATTTTTAACTTTTTTAATACAAGCTAGACTGATTCTTTTATTAAAACTATCTAAATATTTGAAAAATATAAATTATTGTTAAGTGATTAAAATTTCAATATATTTCACGTCTTGTATTTGACTTTTAAATTTTGTATTAATGTTCCATATTACTTGTATCATGAAAGATAGAAAGAGACCTTCCATCGTAATGTGTAGGGCGCAAAGGACTCTATATGACTGTATATCATTGTATACATTATATCTTACTATTTCTCATGAAACAAAAAAAGTATAATTATACATAAAAATATATATAATCATACTAATACCATTCAAGTAATTTACTTTTAATCATATTATAGACAAATGACATAATTCCGAGTAAGTTTAGTACTTTAGTGAGAAAATGATTTTGCTATTAGAAAACATGAAAACACAAAGAAAAACATATTTAGTGTGAGAACGATATGACTAAAATTACATCCTATCTCTATTTGTATTAAATAAGAAATAAATAAATTAAATATGATATAAATTCAAACATATATATACATATTTCAACCCTAGATAAGATGAGTTGGAAAAAATGGTAGGATTATTTAATGGAACTAAGTAAATAATACTCTGTTTGGACCATATATTGTTTCCTCAAGGGGGTACATGGTGGACTATTTTGGACCATCGTATCCGAACTAGATTTAGCAAATAAAATAAACACACATAAGCCTATCTATAACACTATGCAAGGAAAGCCTGCTTCAAGCTTGTACCTTGTGTATCTCTTGTTGTACTTTACTAGTTTACTACATTATGTTTCCTAAAGTACAACTTATCAAGTTGTCCCGCTCATTGTGTGTTTGTGATTTGATGGACTGATAATATCATTTGATAAAAAGGTCTTATGATGATGATCTATGCTAAGCTTGTCTTGAATCTCTCTTCACTTAGAGGTCTTTTTTGTGTATGATGTTATTTCTGATCTTTATGCATTTAACTGTTATGGAGTATGGGATTACCGTTCCAATTCTAAGTGATCAGAGTTTTTTGGTTTCATCCATGTATTATGTCTTAAGAATATCTAATGTTGTATTTGAAAATTTTGTTAGTAAAAAAGTATACTACAATGTTTCTGTTTTTGTAATTATTAAATAAAAGGCTAAGAATTGCATCTTAAAAAAATCTCCTAAGTTGCTAAAAGGTCATGCATCAATAGAAAAATGTAAAATTCGATTTAGTTATCAAGATTTATTACAATGTCAGTATTACTTTAATTAGAAGGTATTAATATATGATGAGTAGATAGATGGAGAAGAAAAAAATTAAAAAGTAATTATGTTATTATTCTTATGTTTTATACAAAATTACGTAGTGAGCACCAAAAGACAGTAGACACAAGTATTTTAAGTTACTTGCATTAAAACTCACAACATGTTAAAAAAAACAAGAGACCAAACTAAAAGACAAACTTTATAGAGCTTTTTCTAGGAACACATAGAAATATTATATCATGTTATGTAACAAGTTCATTGTTATATTTTTTTGTTCATTAAAGACGTATATTCAAATGCTAAAATGATATCCTAGATAACGTTTATGATTTTAAACACTTTAACTTTTCTATCCACAAAACAAAATCATACACTAATTTGTTGCTACTTTTGCAAGAAAAATTAAAAACAAGTTTGTAGATGCACCTATCATAGGTCATAACTCACAAAGAACCTAAGCCACCAAGTTTGCCTTGGATACAAGGTAACCTTGCTAAGCTCTTAATGATGTGGACGCAGCCCTTAGTTTGAATGGTCCCATTAGTTAACTAGAATCAACCATTGACCCAACTAAACCTCATGCTAAACTACTTTGACCAATAATTTTGTGATATATAAACAAAAACAAGTCTAGCAAAAATTTCACTCATAAATATTTTATTTTTTTTATAGTATAGTTTGTCGAATTGCAACACTGTAGCATTTCTCTTTTAATATCTCTAGGAACTTCTTGTAACAAATGACGTCGGTGTCTACGCAACTTGGCCTAAACGCAGTGAACTATGTCACATACTCATTAATTTGGATGAACAATTATAAGTACTTGATTTTGGTTGTTTGAGGTACATTATGGTCTCCCATTGAGTGTTCTCTTTACTATTAGTGCCACTTAAGTTACTGTAAATGTAGTCGGTTTTGGACTGACTACTTCGTAAGCTTTTACGCTCTAAGGCTGCTCGCTACACCTCTACTCATGTCCTGCTTATTTTCCACCACCAACACAAACTCGCTAAAATATCAATGTTGCTTGTATCATGAGTCGGTATTAAACGTATAACTAGTTCTAAAATACTGAGTTTAAAACATGTTAGGTAAAAACCAAATATTCTCTTTTGCTTCGCTCTCGAGAGTATGAACGTGCTGACGGGGTTCGAATACATCATATTGCTGCATCAGAATGGAAGTCTGTGATGATCAAAGACAAGAACTTGACAAAAAGAAAGAAAGAAAGTGACCAATCAAGAAAACATGCAAAGAATAAGCTTAAATATGTTGATTGAAAAGAAAAGAAGCAAAACACATACAAAAATATCCACTTCTCCCCACATGACAATTCAGTCCACCACATAATATAGTATGATCTATCACAACTCTAATTAGAAATCCCATTTGGAGCCCACAAAACTCCCAAATTGATAGCAGAGAATCTCATCATAAATCCCAACCATTGAGAGGGTGGGTTGGGGGTAGGATCACTCATCTCTATTTATATATCCCTCAAACTAAGTGGGGAATACCCATATTGGAATCTGATAACATCATAAGAAAGCAAAAAAACTAGAAGAAAGATAAAGATCCTTCCCACATGCATAGGCAACAGCAGCAGCAGCATACCCCTCCTGTTGTCCCCATGTACATGCCCACTATAGAATCACTTCCTTTTTGTGGGTAAGAACTTTTTCCACAGGTTATCCATTCACTTGTACCTTCTGCTAGGAAGGTTGTACCATGTTGTCCTGGAAAAAGGTATAGTCTTTCTTTATAAAGGACCTATCTTGCAAGTTGGAAGTTGCAAGTGACTGTGTGTCCACACAGCTTTATTGCTTCTTCATCCATTTGCACAGAAATAGATGACAGATTACAGGTTACTACCAGAACAAAAGATTGATGTTAAACACTCAAGAAATGATGTTTTAATCATTTGGGTATATGAGTAATTTACTTGCTCTATATTTATGTGAATTTGCAGGCTTGGTGACAATGGAGTTGCAGAAATTACATGGGAAAATGGTCAACAATCCATGCATGAGCTTGGGAGGACCAATGAAACACTAGAGTCCATTGTTCATCATGCTACAGCATTTTACAACCAAAGTCAAAATCAAGAATTTGACCAACAAACAAGTCAAAATCTGCCAAGAACACACAATCTACGCTCAAATGTTGCATCTTCCAGTGGGAATTGGGTCGAATGCGCAGGCCCGAGTTACCTAAAGAAACGGCCCCGATCACCTGCTGTTGTCCATGATCAATGTGTAAGAAGTTTGGGTTTGCAAGAAGATAATATTAGCAACAGCAAAGATAATGACACTACAATGATGACTTGGCCTTCATCCGATTCGCCTAATCAAAGCTTGAAGAGTAAAAACACAGATGATGATTCTGCTTGTCAATATGGATGGGTAAAAACTAAAAAGTTTCAAAATTTTATGGAAACACTGTCTTTTTAAGTAATATCCTATCAATTATGATGGTTGTTTAATGGTTTCTTGATTTAAACAGGAAAATAAAGAAGAAGAATGCAGGACTGAAGGTGAAACAGTTCGATCTCGATCAAGTAGGCGAAGCAGGGCTGCTGCTATTCATAACCAGTCTGAAAGGGTAATTTGTTTGTAAGATAATCATATAAAGAAGTACTAAAAGTTCAAAAATTTTCAGTCGCTAAATGTGATCTTATATGATAATATTTTAGCGACGAAGAGAAAAGATTAACCAGAAGATGAAAGCTCTACAGAAGCTTGTGCCTAATGCCAATAAGGTCAGAATTAAATTTATGTGTTCTTTTGTGCTGTTTGGCTTTTGTAGTCAATCTTACCAACTTCCATTTCTAAATTCATTATTCGTTTCTTGAACAACTTTGCATGAAGACCTTTACATATATAGCAAATAGCATAATTTACCGGGATTATCATAATAAACTAAAAACTATAATCTATTTTTATTGATATTTAAAGTTTTAAATTAGTAGGTTTGACCTTATAAGTCAACATGTACCTCTTTTTTTAGTCATTTCTGTGTGAAAAGTATCTAAATTTGGGAATTGTTTATATAGACAGATAAAGCTTCTATGTTGGATGAAGTGATAGATTACTTAAAGAAGCTACAAGCACATGTGCAAATAATGAAAAACATGTCAGTTCCACCACAACAAATGATGATACCCCTACAATTGCAACAACAAACTACAGCAACAGCAGCAGCAGCAACTTCAGATGTCAATGCTAGCCCGAATGGGCATGGGATTAGGCATTCAGATTGGCATGCCACCGCCAGCTCAGCATCCTTTCATGGTCCCACAAACAATGATTAGCCCCCTCCACATCGGCGCCACGTCACAAACAATCCACAATCGCCCGGCACCAACACCACAGTTCCTTACAGGGATCCACATAACGCTTTTCTGGCACAAGTATGTCAAGAATCGAAAATGGTGTAATTCAAGTTTGATTTTCAAGAGGCAAACTCTTAGTTTTGAACTTTATAATAACTAATAAATTTTATGCTTTATTTCTTGGTGCAGAATATAAATATGGATATGTACAACAACATGGCAGAGTTCTACCGCCAACAGGTCAATCAGGGAAAGTCAATGGGCGCGAGCTCATCTCAGCCAGACTATAATCGGGGAGAGTGATGATAAACAAAAGCATCTTGTAGTTATTTATCGATAAAACTATAATTACAACTTGAGTATGCATCACACGTTGATCATGTAAACGTTCTTTTGGTGTATATTTATTCATAATATCAATTGTACTGGTTTGTTATGTTTTGCCAAAGTACAAAAGAACCAAAAACATTTACATTCATGGCTGATATTGCTTTGCCGCCATGAAAGGTGTCATCTTTAGTGCATATAATACAACCCACAAAGCAAGATTGCTGATATATGATCCAGATTGAACAGCATGTCAATATTGATGACTAAAACACAAAAGAAAGCCACAAGCAGACATATTTTGAGAATTCAGACCAAAGACAGTGGATAAGTTTGACAAAAAGTGGGGTCAAACATGGATTGCAGTAATGCTAGGCCACAGGTTTTCATGTCCCATAAAACTGGATCAATAGATTATCTCCAAAAGATTTGATATGTGTTTGCAGAAGCAGGAGGACCTCAAGAAAGATATGAATTGAAATAAAATAAAAAAAATGAAAAAAAACTAGTGGGATAATATTAATAATTGAAAAAAGACTCAATGTAAGCGAATCATAATATGTTAAATAATAGAGAAAGAGTTTCACTTTCTATGGAGTGATGAGGTTGTTCCCAACATTTAAATCACACAGGCTGGATTCATGTGAAATGATTGGATATATCTTGTACTATTGTGTTGCCAGATAGTAACATTTACTCCATGGATGGACTCCACTTCTGTTTCAATCATTTATACTATTTGTTTATGTTATTTCATACAAAAAACATGCCCTTTCCTTGCTTAATATATTATATAAATCTCAAACTAAATAACCAACAAAGTACAACTTTTAAGCTCAACTTACAGTAATTATATATAAGTATATACATGCACACATACATATAGAGGGCATTCATTTCGGTACATGAAATATACATGTAAAAGAAAAGAACCGAATGTCGTAAAAGATGCATAAAACCCCACTTGTTACTTGAATGATACCACTGCGTCTAAGACTTGAAAATTTATCGAAATTTTCGAACTGTTGATCTTAATTCATTTAATTTAAAGGTTTAAATCGGTCTTCCATTTTTACAAATAAAGATTTTAAGAACATGGTAAAAGATGTCCATGGAGTTGTTCATTGCTTCGCTGGCCCTTGGGTGACATTGGAGGTCCAAAAACAACACGAGTTCCAAAGGAGAAAGTCCATTCGCCATATGGTTCGTGGAGAGTAAAAGAAACTATGAAATGATTAGGAGAGAGAAATAACCAATGGCGGAGGATAATGGGGGCGGGGGTGCCCTCTAAAAAATTAATTTCGCCCACACCCCTTAGGGGATGTTCAAGCTCACCCACTGGAAATAACATGAGTGAAATCGGATTCTTGGGTTTGACATGGAGATCTGTTGGTCTCTACCGACTGTTGATGCTCTAATAAAAGGTAGAAACAACATGAATAACTCAAAAAGTAAAACAAAGTTAAAACAAAAATATTTAAGGATCCAATTCAGGCTTTGAAATAATTAACAAAACTTAAGGGTTAAAGTATTTCACTTATAGTGTATGCGTATGCTTAACATACATATGATTTAATAATTTGTTCACATGTAATTAGATAATCTTGATTTGTTATTGTTTTTATCAAAGAGCTCTTTTAGGTTTTAATTTTTCATGATCCATAAATAAACTCAATACACGTTTCATTTGTTATAGATTACTGTCAAATAATAATATTTTATATTTAACACTTGTATTTTGATACTGAATCAATCACCTAGAATTATTTAAGCATATACTGTAGAAACAGTTGGGATTAGCTTGATTTTGTACTAAAAGATAAAGTCTTGCACCGAGCAAAATTGATTGATTGGAAAATATTTTGTACAAAACCAAAACACTCTACCAAAAGAGAAACTAAACCAATGAATAGTTTTATTATGTCACATGATTTTATTATGAAACTGAGGGCATGTATATGAAGCCCAATCAACACAGCATCAATGGCTGTCATTTCAGCCCAGGAAACAAAGCCATGATCGACCACACTCATGTGCCAGGCGTAACGCGCATTCTCATGCTCAGAGGGCGGTGTGCCATGCCGGGAGTGGCTCCAATCTCAGCCACACCAACTTCTTTATAGGAGTATAACACATAGCCTGACACTCCAATTCAATCTCTCAATAAAATAAGAGCGGACTAAGCGTACCCCAGTATGCTTATGCTTAACATACTTCTTAATGAGTAAAGTAAAAAGATGTGACTAATTTACTAGATGGTATGATATTAAATAGGTAATATGATATTAATATCTAGTTACTCGTTTGTAATTGACATTTGAGTATGTTTGTTTAGTTGTTTTCAATCAATGAATGTTAACACAATAACTATACTGGCTTCAAGATCATCCCTATTATAGATATTGAAACAATAACATAAATTAATAAGCATTAACATCCCAATATAAAAGAATATTACGAAGAAGATAATAGAATTTTTTTTACAGGCACTGAGAAGCAACATGACACCTGATGCTTTATGTTTACAACACAAAGATTAAACAAGTTTGAAACTTTGCAAACTAGAGCTAAAAGGGTATCCAAACTAAAGAAAAACAAGAACCAGAAGCAACCTCAAGTTATGATCTCTCTTACCAGCCAATCAAGACTCGGGTACGCAAAATAAAGAACAAGAAAAGATGGAAGAGCAAACAAAATTGTGATGAGTATATACAAGACTAAGATGATTGCACTTGCAGGTATTGCATATAGAACAATCAGTAGAAATATGAACACCAACGGAAACTTAGCTGTCAAGTGAACAAAGAAGATTAGTGACTTACGGATGGTCGATTGCAGCCTCTCACCATTAAAATGGGTCCCATGAGAACGATCAAGACGGTTAGACTCACCAACGCGTGGCCTCACCAGACTATTACTATTGCTAACCGGATTAGTAACTAAACTGCGAGTCCAAGACCAAGCATGGCCTGGTACATGGTCAGCACAAGAAGACAAATGAGAGTTGACTCGGTCGCCATTCAAGCTCTCAACCATCCAAAGAAGAAAGTAATTCTTTCTTGGAAACTTCAGATTCCCTTTATAAACAAGACGAAATGATAATAAGTTGCACCATGGACAAGGCACGAAGAAAGGGAGCTGAATCGGAAGAGTTGGTAGTTTGACAACAGCCCATTGTAGCCCAAGAACACAGTTTTTACAGAGCGTGTGTCCGCACCATAAAACATAAGGCACATTTTCCACTATATTAAAGGACTCCCAGCAAATCGGGCACTCTAAACCTTCTTCTCTGCTGTTGTTTACAGAGATCTCGTCATCAGAGCAGTCTGAAGAGTTCTGATCGCGTCTTGCAGAGTCAATTCTCGGCCCAGATGCACCCGCAATAGCTTTTGACCCAAAACCCCACATGTTAAATCAACAATATATCTTCACCTTCTACAGAACTAACAGCAATAGATGCTCACATACATACCTGCAGAGCCTGAACATCTTAACCAGTTACATTATATTTCAGAATACTTAGTTGCCTATGTTTGTTTACCAAACTAATAAAGAGACATAAACAACATTTACATGTAACGTCCAAAATTGTATCAAATGTTACATAACACAGTGCAACTTCAGTGGAGTACGAAACTGTACAAGGCTTACTGTATATCGACTGTAAATCGTTAGCTACCAAAGCAAAATGTAATTACTTCTTCGATTGAGATATTCACAACCATAATATTAGGGTTAAAACTTAAAAGCAGCCTTAGCCTCAAATCTCAGATGATAACAGGATACTCTCAATTTCTCATACACAAGGTAGAAATCACGTTGATATCCAGAGAATCAGAATAGATTCACCGAACAATTTGCATATTATATATTCATATGTGAATCAGAACAAAACGTGAAACATATTATATATCAAAAGGCACCACAGATTCGCAAACGTGCATCCACCTCTTTTTCCTAATTTCCGTAATCGAACAAATACAACAATAGATTATTAGATTCAGCGACACTAATAGAAAACCTAATCAATTCCTATCACAACAACAACAATAATAACAACAATCCTAACCACAATAAGATTTCCAATGGACCGAATATGATGAAAACGAAACGAATCGTAATCGACTAATCGGATAAAATACAAGCAGAAATTAAGATCGTTTACCTAATGATCAAAACACGATGATCATCGACTGAAATAGAGATCCGTTGGAAATACACAGAGACTGTATAGATTAAACGGTGATACACAGGAACATATTATTATTATTAGATATATAATAAACAGAGGACGTCGGCAAAGAGATATTATCACAGCGACCACTTCGAGACCACAAGAAAGACAAGTGTGATTTGTGAAGGATGAAATGGATCTACTGCATCGCAGGCCTACGGTTCTTACCTTACGCCCCACGCGGTCACGCCGTACGTTTGTAACTTTGAATAGTTTGGGCTAAGGTAAGATCGGGCTTTATTAGGTTTACTTGTTCACATTGGCACAGGTTGTGGCCCACTATAGCCCAATGTAAAAAAAGAATAATATACTTGTCCTTCTAAGCCCAAATATAAGAACCGTTGTACGGTAGGGATGAGCTCGGTAACGTACCTGTACGATACCGAAAGTACCCGGTCCCGAATTTATAAAAAACGAGTACCGTTACCGGTACCGATTTTAGTATATGGGTACAGGCAGTGTGCAAAAATCGGACCTAGGCGCCGAATCGGTAGTCGGGAGTAGACCTTGCCGATTTCATGTAATCGGAGGAAATAATCGGTAATCGGTCAAATTGGTCAAATTCGAACCTAGGCGGTCTTAATCGGCCAAAAATCGGTGATTCCGACGAGTTTCCGGTAGGGTTCCAGCGAGATTCAAAAATTCCAACCAAAACTTGGAAAATCCAGCAAAAACTTAGAAAATCCGGCCAAATATGTATATTTATATATAAAACTGAACTTTTTTATTAAAATTACATATTAAAATATGTATATTTATATAAAACTAAAAATTATATATAAAAATTTCAATCCGATTAATCCCGATTAATCCCTAGTCCCTACCTCGCCGCCCGACTAGCGCCTAGCGATTTTTACAACATTGGGTACAGGTACTACCGGTACCGGTATTTCGGTACTCAATACCTCTTTGATACTCGTTACCTCCACAATATTATTTTTAGGCTTGTTGCATGGTTCATGTTTGGTTACGGTACCCAATACTTGTTTTTGTACCCATTACCCTTTACATGTTTGGTACCCGATACCCATAAAAGTTTATAATAACTAAACAAAAATAAAATATCAAAAAAGCTTCCACATGTCTAACAAAAATAGTACATAGACTTGACCATGGATTCTAAATATCAACAATTTCACACATGCTTACAACTTATCACTTGTGAAGCAACACTGAACCAAAAAAAATAGTAAATTGTTTTTGATTAATGGTGATGAGTTTCACCCCAAAAAATAAACACCAATAATATCAATACTAATACCAAAAATTTCAAAATATCAAAGAAGTTAATCTTTAATTTGATCATTGTTGTTTCATCCTTTTCAAAAATAGGTTATTCGTATTCAAGTACCATTGGGTACCATACGGGACTTTTGGGTAAAGTACCGGTACCGGTACCGGCCAGTATCGATCCCGAAATATAAAAAAATCAAGTACCGATACCGGTACCTTATATATATTTTCAGTACCAGCTGGGTACCGGTACCGGTACGGCACGAGTACGGTACGAGTACTGGGTACCAAATGCTCATCCCTACTTAACGGTATACGTTATATTAAATTTTAAGATAAGATATCTCGTTAACTTTATATTTATTTTATAACATTTTAAGTATGTAGTTATGGCTTGTTTACTTTTTAGTGCGTTGATGTAAGTTTTATATAAAACCGGATATGTCGATGAATTTTATTTATAATGGAGTTGTGTCGACGTTCACCTGACACGTATTCAAAATCTGTCTAGATAACACATATTCAATTATCAACGTTTTTGGTTTTGGTTCTCAAAATTGAAAAATGAGCTAACCTATTTTTACCCATATTTTATATATAGCCCAATAAACTTTATAATCGAATAAACCATGTTTTATTTCACCAAATAACCAATAAACTTATCTCGGTTTAACCGGTCGAAACCAAAAACCAAACCAAAATCAATTTTGTTATGAAAATTTAGTGGTTATAGTAACCAGATTCCAATTCTAATGGAATCTTTCAACTAAAGCAATGAGATGCTTAAATGAAATTCTTATGGTTCTAATAAATCAGGGAGAATTTAATGACATGATATAAATTCAAGTCCTGGATTTTAGAATTGAGAAAGATCAAGAATTCTTATTATTTCTTAGATTCATTGACTCAATTCAATTCAATGGGATTTTTCATTCACTTTTTTTCACCAAAAATGTTTTATAAAACCTTTTGACTCCCGAATTTTGATTTAGTCATAGTCTGCTAGTTAAGGTAGTAGACTCTTCGTAAACTAATATGAAATCAATTTTAAACTAAAAACCTTCACATAAACTTTAAAACCTTCAAAAATTTAACAAATTCATATTTTTAGTTTCCTCCCTAATGTTTATATAAAAATCAAGAGTTTTATTTCCCTACAATACAAAAAGCTTCATAAAGGTCCCATTTTGAACCCATATTTTCTTTTGCAAAGCGTGCATGGTTTGAGTGGTCGTGTCACACCCAAAAGTTTGAAGGAAATCATGTGGTTGCATAAAGAAAATAAGAAGGCTGTGTTTGGTTGGGTTTGAAATCGTCTAAATTTAAAATTTTATTATTTTAGTTCACAAGTTCTTTAACCATCTTAGTGGTGAATCTAAGTTTCCTGAAACAGTTATACTGACACATCCTAATGCTTCTATACATGAGTTAATTAATCACATAACTTATCTAAGATTGTTTACTTTTAATTATACACTAGTATTAAGACACCCACGTTGTAAGGGGGCAGAAAACCATGTCAAGCAACACCAATGACACACCACTACCAGTAACCAACAACACCAAAATAGTCCGTATTAAAAAAGAAATTAAAAACAAAAAAATAAAACTGAATAAAAAGTAAACGTAAAAACGTTGAACTATGCAGTGGAAACGTAAAACATCTAAAACAATAAGTAAGTCGATATAGGACCAACGCCTTGCGACGGGGCCATTAATTGGGGGAAATATGCGTAAAAATGTTAAAACACGCACGCACGCTGTGGCATGTTAACTCGCAAAATTTGAACTGAGACATAAAACGAAAAACTTTTGAAATATGAAAAAGATAAGGGACTAAAGTTGAAGGTAAAAAATATTAGGAAAATAAATTGTAAATATGTAAAAGTATTTGAGTTAAAATAAAAAGTTAAATATTACAATAAAAAACAAAAAAGTAAGATGAGAACAACTCACTTAACAAATAGTATAACCTATTATCATAACCAAGTTGGTTATAGTATATATATAATATCTAATGTAGTTGATTGAAATATAAAATTTTTTATTTTGCCTTTATTTTATGGGTTGGGTTATAAAACATCTATTTATGTTATTGATACACCCTATTGTCTTTATCTCTCTCTCCATGTATCTATATGTATGTATAAAAAAATATAAAAAGGATAAAATAAATTAGGTGTATCAATAACATACCTCTATTTTATTGGTGTTTGACGTGCATCTGTGACTCAGAAAATCGAAAAATGTTTTGGTTGTACACACTTTCCAAAAGCGCCCCTACACTTTTAAAAAGATTAAAGTTTCTTTATTTTATTTTGACCACCTTCTTCTCTAGTCATAAGTCATAACCAAAAGATACTATTTCTACTCATATATTTGACCGGTGGCTTCTTTTAATCGATCTAAAAGATTTACCATTTAAAATGCATATCGATTTTAAAAAGGGTTGTTTTTTAGTAGGACTGTACAAAAAGTTCGTAACTCGAAGCTCGCTCGAAGTTCGCTCGAAAAAAGCTCGGCTCGAAAAAGCTCGAATCTAACGAGCCGGCTCGCTCGGCTCGAATTCTAAACGAGCCGAACTCGAGCCAGGGTTAGCTCAGTTCGAGCTCGGCTCGTGGCTCGGTTCGTTGGCTCGGCTCGTGGCTCGGTGCATATAATATATGTAATATATATTTAAATAGTATAATTATTATTATTATTTACTACTACTACTATTATTATGATTATTATTTTTATATTAGGATTTTAAAAATATTTCTTAAAATAAAAATGGATTCTTATTTAAAATATTAGTATTTTGTTTAAAAATATATTTTTGATAGTTAATTGTTTATATTCAAAATAATAATCTTGTTCCTATAAAATACGGAGTACCCAACAAATGTAAAAAACCATAATATATATTTTTTGTGTTTTTCATATAAAATTAAGTGAAAAATTAAAAAAAAAATTATTTATATCGAACCGGCTCGAACGAGCCACGAGCTGGCTCGAGCTTTTCACGAGCCGAACTCGAGCCTGTGTTTTGAGCTCGTTAAAAATTTCGAGCCGGCTCGGCTCGGCTCGATAAGCTTCGAGCTCGAGCTCGAACCCATCCTGGCTCGGCTCGGCTCGGCTCGTTTACAGCTCTATTTTTTAGAAAAGGGTGTCCTAATAAAGAGAGTAGGTATCCAAATAACCAAAAACTTTAAAGTGTATGTGTTTTCAATTTTAAACGTGATAAATGACTCTTCATGACAACAAAATAAATAACTTTTTACTATTGATAGCAAGCTTGTTATAAATGAAAGTATCAAATATGTTACTGACTTTTGAACATGTTCTATTTATACTAAAATATCCAGATCTTTTATTCCCACTCTAATGATCTTAATAGCAGGAGCGTCTCTACAGTATAAACAACTAAATCAACCGCTTTAGGCCCCCAAAATTTAAGGACCCTCAAATTTCAAAATAAAAACATAAGCTTTTAGAGATAAATGAGAAGGATAACAAAATTATCAAAGGATAACAAATTATTGAAGGTTTATCGAGGTCAACTTATAAAACTTGGTTCATCGAGGTTGACTTATGAAACTTGTTCACTAAAAGTTCATTGAGTGTTCAATGTTGATGCTTTCTTTTAATTTTATCAATTCTAAATTCTCTTTTGCAATTAATCATCTGATATCTAATTATTATTGTCTAATATTGATTCATGTTCAATTGTTTTAATCTATCATTGTTTTTTTTTTGCTTATGTAATCTATTGTTGTCTGTTTTGATTTTAATCTGCATTTACAATAAATTTTTCTCTTTAATTTAATCAATTGTTACTTGTTTATCATTTAATATGCTAAGTTGTTTTATGCTTGAGTTGTTTTTGCCACACTACAAACAAATTGTTTATGTCGCCAGTTTGAGGCAAACGTCTTTAGGAATAATAATAGAAAAGGGCCTCAAAATTTTGTTTCGCTTAAGGCCTCTAGAAATGTTGAGTGAGCCCTGCTTAATAGGACTTGATAAACATTTTAGAAATTAAGGTAATAACATTTTGTAACAAAGAAAAATGGTACAATTGAGAAAAAAAAGATAAAAATAAACCTCGTGAAAGTTAGGAAATAGAAAAACTTAAAAAAAAGATTTAATTACACGGGTGGTCTCTAGGGTTAGGCCTGATATTGTACATCTCTATTTTCTGTTAATGTAAAGTTAACTGTGTTAATTCTTATATGGTTATTTATGCTAATTATGAAACTTGGTGGACTTTTTATGTATGATTTCTTATTTAATTTAAAGTTTATAAGTTAATGAAATAATATGATGATAACAATAATAATATTAATAATGTTAATCATATTAATAATCGTAAAAATAACAATAACAATAATAATAATAATAATAATAATAATAATATAATAATAATAATAATAATAATATAATAATAATAATAATAATAACTAATAATACTAATAATAATAATAATAATAATAATAATAATCCTAATAATAATCCAATAATCTACTCCTCTCCTCCTCCTAATCATAATCCTCTACTAATCATAATAATAATAACTAATCCTATCCTCCTAATAATAATAATAATAATAATACTCCTAATCCTAATAATAATCCTAATCCTTCCTATACTACTCATCATCCTAATCCTAAATAATAATCTAACTCCTCTAATCTACCTCTCCTAATAATCTCCTAATACTAATAATAATAATAATCCTCCTATAATAACCTACAATCCTAATAATAATATCCTAATCATAAAATAATAATAATAATAATAATAATACTAATAATATAGGATTCTTGAACACCCCATTCCACTTAACAAGTTAGATTAAAGTTTAGGGGGTCTTAGTGTCATTTTACAAACTTTAAATAGAAGTTTTATGCATAAAATGATAAGAAATCAAAATGGGAGGGTTAATTGTGTAAAATTTAATAAAACCCCAAAACCACCCGCTTACCCCACCCCGTTTTTTCCGGCGCCTGTTTCCGGCCAACCCCGGCGGCGCTCCGCCACCTATTAACCCCACCCCCAATTTCTGTCGATTCTTGATCCCGAAACCATTTTCCAACCTTCTAGAACCGAATTCGAACTTGATGAAGCCATTTAATTGCCTTTACAAGCCGGTTAAGAACCCCAAACAATCAAGTAACCGATGCCATAAACTCGATAACCGTTTGGGTATTAACTCGCAATAATAATCAAATTGATTCAACGTACACAATTATCTATCTGTCCTTAATCGATTACAACTAACAATTTCATCTGAAACACTCAAAACCACCAAGAAACAAACTTCGTCTTCATCGAAACCTGCAACTCAACCAAATCCATCTTCTGAGCGTTTTGAATCTCAATTGATTGAGGGCTTTTGATCATCAATCACTCGAAGCAGTCCACGAAGTTAATTTGATTATCATCCTCATTTGCTCATCCAAACAAACATAACATTGGTCGCGGTCTTTTATTCGATTGTTCATCATCAATCCGTTTGAAATCTAGGTAATCAAACATTGTTACATACTCGGTTTCATGTAGGGAATAAAAGCCCTAAGCTTAATCCGGATGAAACACTTGAATCGACCTTCAATTGGGATCAAATCGTTCTAGGGTTTTATTTGGATTTGGGGGTTTGTTGAATAAGTGTATTTGTTAATTAAAACCCAAATGAACCGCGGCTGGAAGCCTTGGTTCACTGGTTAGAACAGTACCCCACATACATGAGGTCCCGGGTTCGAACCCGGGCACCCTCATGTAAATTTTTAGAAGGCTTTTTGCCTTAAATAATTCTGGAAAATTTTTTAAAATGTATAAAATTACTTTTATAAATTCCAAATATTTTCAAAAGTTTCCAAATATTTTCTGTAAATTTTTGTAAGTTTACATAAAAGTGTTTTATTTATAAAACATTTTAGCAAAGCTAGTTTGATTAATTTTCTTAAAAAATGGATTTTAATAATAATTAATAAAGTATTGTTTGGTCTAAAAAGTTTCTTTTCACATAATATTGTTTAAATCATGATTATTTCAAGTAATCACTCAAATATTATATTTAAACTTTAAAAATCATTATAAACGATTTAATTCTTTTTCTCTATATTTAAACATATAAATAATGTAACTTGTACATAAAATATTTATAAAAATGCCCCAAATACCCAAATTGAACTTTAGACCTCGTTAATTTATTTACACTTGTTATTAAATTTAATCTTGTAAATATATATATATATATATATTCTATATATATATATATATATATATATATATATATATATATATATATAT